>UELU01082818.1:1337-27933 GCA_900490025.1 Megastigmus dorsalis
TTTAAATGGCCCATATGCACGTTAATTTTAGCGAAAAATTGTAATCAAGCCACTAAAATTTTACATTTAGGTAATTTTATTTTGATATGATTTTTGAAATTAATAATTATATTTTTAATGTAGCTTTTCCTGTTTCATTCTCCTCAGATGGCCCCAGTATTTTTGCCGGAAAGACTGAATGGTGACTTG
Organism: Megastigmus dorsalis; assembly: GCA_900490025.1. Classification (NCBI taxonomy): domain Eukaryota; kingdom Metazoa; phylum Arthropoda; class Insecta; order Hymenoptera; family Megastigmidae; genus Megastigmus; species Megastigmus dorsalis. The sequence goes on from UELU01082818.1 coordinate 1,527, forward strand.
GAATTCTTGCGTGAAGAACTACCGGATTTGGTCTTTCCACCAACCGTAGTGGCCAATATGCCCGCACATCGGCGCAAAATTGTCTACATGCACGATGGTTGTCCTTGGCCCATCCCGCCAGTAAAAATTGATTTTAAAGACTACTGAATTGATAAGAGGATGCGATAATCTTACCGTACCGACATTACGTTATTTTTATTCTAGTTTAAAGAATGCATGGATTAATGTAAAATAAATACATCATTGCACTTCCTTGGGTAATAATCTAGCACTTTACAAATTTCCAAGCAGATATTTAAAGATTGCTGTACAGTGAATTTTCATTAAGCTTCTGGATCGTCCACTCACGTTATTTTTTGTGGACATGCCTAGGACCATCACATCCCTTTAAATGCCCTCTTTCTCAAACAACATATTTTATTAACATGATATTAATATTCTAATAGCTTGTTCTGCAACACACAAAATCGCTTTTATTATTTTTTAATTGATCAAATTAAATTATTATGAATATCGTCTTTGATTGTTGTTCTGCTAAGGTTTCGAAGCTATATCAGTGACTTCTTTAAGATGAAGTGTTTTAAAAAACATCCAATAAGGTATGGAAATTTTCATTTTACTTGATTTTGAGACTTATGTTTCTTTCAAATAATAAAAATTCTTGTCGTAGCTTGATAAGTGTGTTAATTAACTTCCTCTAGGAATAAGATTCTGATTCGAACCTATGATCTTATACGATTCAGCTTTAAAGTTCAGACAATGTCTTGTCAGAAATGAAATACCGCAGTGCAAAATTCTTGGTTTTGTAAGGCCGAATAGCAGGTGTACATACCGAATAGCTTTGCACCTACATGGTTTTATCGCACTTGATGAACGAAGCGCTATTATTAACCTAAGGTTTTGCATTCCTTACGTATAATTTTGTATCTTAATTCACGTAGTAAATTTAATATAAATGTATCTTTCTACACTTTAAGTAGACCCCAAAATTTTCTGAATCTACAGAATTTAACAAAACCAGATTTTTTAATTAAAAAATTTAAGCTTTTACCTACTTACATCTTTAATACTGTTCATTGCAAGATTTAATATTTTTTATCAATAAGTATTGAAATGATTTCTGTCGACTATTAAAATGATTGAATAAGTTTCATGATATAAATAAGCTATCCAGCATTTTTCAAAAAGTAAGCAAAAACCAATTTTTGGTGTAAGCTAGCCCAGCTAGCTGTTCAATTGTCTCTGTCCCTCCGCGCTCGGTGCAAGCGTACGCGCGACCGCGAGCGACGAGCGCCACTCCCTACCTCTTCGCGCTGCTCCATTCCACCTTTCGCCACCGATACTGCCGTCCGCTATATCCGCCCGCTGATTGGCTCATCTTCTTAACTTTTAACAATTAATAACTCGGAAACTATTTGTCGGATTGAAAAACGAGAAATATACGTTGTTCTTAGAATTTTGAGATCTATCGAATGGTATATGTCCTGTTATCCGAAATTAATCCATCCTGTATATAGATGGAGTTTACGCATACTTGATGCCATATTTGGATCACTAGCGCATCTACTGACCACTTTGGCCAGACCACGGGATACTGATCATCAACCATCATCGAGGAGACAAGAAGATATAGCCATGCCAGCTGATCAACGGCAGTACGAACTCATAGCGCGAGGCTCAGGTACTTCTAGGACTCTTCCACCAGCACGAAGATTCAGATCCATTGAAGAACTCGAGAGACGCCTCCTAGTCACAATAAACAGGAACACATCCTGATACGCATCGGACCAGCGTGAAGCGATTTAAATTAGAAACTATAGTCCGGATAAATTTTTTTTTTCTGTTTCAGTTTTACCTTAATTATCTTTTATTAACGTATTTCCAATATTTTAATTTTGCTCTTTTTATGCTATTCCATTCCTACTTATAATCGATTTGCTTTATTATTGATATATATTATAAGAGCCGAAGTAAATGGTACTAAAACGGACGAACTATTAATTAATATTCGCTAATTATTTTTCTTTTTCATTTATATATCATGAGTAGTGAATTTTTATAACGCAAAGCAGGAGAAAATTTTAGCTCCGTGCTTTGAATTCAGGGTGGGGATGTAAAGTACGGCTATTATTAATTAATTCGCCGACCGTTTTACTAATATATTTTTGTATTTTATATTATATTTGATATGGTTATATTAATTATAATTAGAAAGGTATGAAAACGATATTTAGAATAAGCCAGATTCGCGAACGGCAGCGGATGCAAGTTAGACGCTAACGCGGTAAAATCACTCCGGTTACAACAGAGCGGACTTTTTCACGGACGTGAGAATTTCCGAAAGAGAGAATTCTCACTTAGTAACTGAACTTGAGCCACCTTAGATAAAAAATTATTTTTTTCTTCATACTTGCAAATGCAGAAGATGCGCTCGTTGAGCAGTCTGCAACGGGCACCCAAGTCGCGAACATCGCGACCGCATATAAGAACCTCGTACAATTATTTCCAGCTCGATGTGTCGCGCTTTAAACAACCAAAAATAAGACTCGGGAACGCGACTTATTATTGAATATATTCTAAGATATAAGTAAAGAAAAAGGATTTCTCCCAATCAAGGAGATTTACTTGCGTAGTTCCTTTTCCTCGCATTCGAAATAGAAAAACATCAAGAAAGTAAATTCTCCGAGGGTTTCGGCATCCGCCGTCGCACGCAGCCTAATAAGAACCACGCCACATACGTCAAAAATATATCGAAGCAGATCCTAAATTCAAAACGAGCCGGATAAACGCATTTCAGTGTGATTCGGCCATAACACGGTATTTTTGAAATCGGATAGCAGTAATAAAAATAAATTAATCGCAATGAAATTTTATATTTATATTTAAGTCTTAAAATTATGTCTGTTATATAGAATTGTTATGTAGCTAATTTAGACTGAAATTAAAGTTATTATTTGAGTTACATATTGTTTTTTCATATTTAAAATTAAAAATTTCTTGTATTCTGTATTTTATTATTGTTTTTCAATAAATTATGATTATAATATATTATAATATCTGTTTGAAATTTTTTTTAATTTTCTAATATAATTTGTGACTTTATCCCTTTAAATTTATTGGATAGTTCTTGCTTTATTTTAAAATATGTAAGTTTTGAATATTAGGTTATTATTGGGGAATTTATGTATAAATTTTTTCGAAAATTTTTATAACATTGATAGTGCTGTTAACATTATTTAATTTCATGCGCTGTATTTTAACCTTCTTTGATTTCATCAACGACTATTTCTCCCAATTTTTCATCTCGATCGCTGGCTTTCAGGCTAGATATTACAGGTTGCTCAACATGAATTTGGATTCTTACCTTTAAATTTCTTACATATGAATTCTTACATTTCATTCTTATATTTGAATTTCTTTTATTGTATCGCTTAAAGCACTTTTAATAAATATGTAATTTTAAATCATTTTTGTACATACTAATAAAGAAAGACAGGACTTTTTTACCTTTATTCTGGGTTTCATAAAACCCATTGGGAGAAAAAATTTCTTAATCAGTGATTTAAGTACTGCATGAACAGATAAATGTATTTAATACTTTTAAAATAAGTATTTTTTGTTCCTTTCTTATCGTCAAACAAATATTTTAATTGTATTCATGTGAAGGTTGTACTTCATTCGGTGTCACATTTTTCAGTTTAAAGATAACTTGTTTAATATTGCTCTCACTACTGTTATATTTAAAGTTATATTGAATTATTTAAAAGAATATTACAATACCTTTTAAATCTACATGGAAAATTTTTGTTTATTTTAATCTATTAATTAAATGAATCTTATTTTGTAGTTTTCGTATTTTTTATATTTTTTAAAACTTTAAAAATTTTAATTTTATATTAATAATTATTGAAAATGGCGGATACTGTTACTCCCAGCATGTCAGATAATATCTCGAACATAGCGAAAGTCATTATTTCAACTTGTCCTAATGACAATATTCAAGAATATTTCGATTCTTTAAAAAAAATAAGTTATCGTGTAACGGGGGAATCAGCCCGTCACAAGGCATACCACAAATACATATAAGTGCCAGGAGGCACGGACACACGCGCGAGCAAGCAGACCGCGAACAAGCGCGAAGATACGCGCCGGCACCGCGAGAAAGCGCGAAGACGCGCGAGCCAATGCGACAGCGGATAATTTAAAGAGAGAGAGAGAGAGGAAGAAAAAGAGATAGGGAATCACCACACGGAAGGAAGAGAGAAAGCCGAAGTAGGTCAAGTGGAGGAAAGGAGCAGCGAAAAGCTCCAAGCACCGCGAGAGCGCGAGGGACGCTCTCTCGCCCACCAGCCTCGGTGCGTATCGGAAGTCTCGCGCCGTGCTCTACTTTTGACCGCCGATTTCGGGAGAGCGTCGCGCCACGTGCCGCAAGTGACCAGGAGGAAGACGCGAGCCATCGGCCATGAGCACCAGCCGCAGCCACGAGGCATCCTGGAGGCATCGCCGAGGAGAGAGAAGCCAGGCTGGCGGCCCCTAGTAACCGAGGGGGACAGACGCCGCGGCGGCGAGCCAGCGTCGGCACCGACACCGGGCCATCATCCTCGCCGGCTCCCGGCCCCGACACGTGGGGGAAAGAAGGACGACGGACACCAGCGGAAGATGTGATCGGCGGTCCGATCGAAAGGTAGAGTGCGGCTAAATAATAGTTTCTCTCTCTCTCTCTCTCTCTCTCTCGCGGAATTGAGCAGGGAGTAAATGAGCTGTGTAGAGTCACGTGCGACCGAACAGCGAGCGAGAAAACCCCGCGTGTAAGGGGGACCAGCGTGCTCCCGATGATTAAATTCAAAGAAAATAAAATAAATGATTACATCGATTTTGATTGAAACTGAGAATCTTGCATTTTGAATTGCCTGCTCCGCTAAGCCCCGAATTGATGGGTCGGACTCCCCGCTAACGTCGGGGCGAGAGGGGCTTTTCACATCTAGAGTAGAGCTAATAATATTTAATTGGATGAAGTACTATCCACGTTCTGAGAGAATTACACTCGGACAGCGAGCACCCCACCGTTACAATCGACATAATTTGTGGGGACAATTTATTTCTGTTTTGCATAATACGACGCGGAAAAGATTCATTGATATGCACCGGATTGTTCAACCGCATGTCATAAAATCAGTTCATCTAGTATTAAATTCACAGAATTTGGAAAAGAAGGAGTGTCAAAATGATATGGAATCATTTTTGTCATCGAATGAAATTTGCGAATCAAATTTTTCCAAAACTGAATGGAATAATGATTTTGTCAAAGACGAAAATGATACTATCATGATTAATACAACAAAATCCAATTCTCTGATATCGGACTCTTCAAATTTGGAAAATTTTGACAATGAATATAAAATTGATTCATTTGCTTATGTCACTTCCCCTCATATATTGAATAAATGTCGCAACAATGTTCGTATTAATTACCATAAAGGTTTTGCCATCAAAGGACCCAGTGTCATTTTACTAACAAGTTTTTGGGAAAAATATTGGCTAGATAAGAAGAGTTTGAAGAATAATTGGACTGACGAGTTTAATGATCATTTTAAGCAAGTTTATCCTTTCTGTATCCTTTCTTTTAAAATGCATATTTGCTTACTAGATGAAGGAAAAAATAAAGATTTGGCAGGAAAAAGAGTTTTGTTGCGAGTCGACGCCAAATATCTGAATTCGTCGTGAACAAAATATAAATTTAAATTGGAGGAGATATCAGTAAAACCGTTTCGTGATAAGGAAATTCACGTTTTCCAGTCTTCAAATTATTGCCACGATTCTGGTGAAACGCACAGACGGTTCGTCAAGGCTGAAAAGAGGAAACAACTTGCAATTCATCTCAAATACGATGGGCCTAGTATAAAAAAATTTAAAATGCTACGAGAGGTTACTGATGATGTTTTAAACGCTGGGAACTTGAACGATTCACTTGATACTTTAATTCTAGAAAAAATTTCAAGTGAAAATAACACTAAAGACGATTTGGATAAAAACTTTAATATTTTTATGTGGCAGCTTATTAAGAATTATGAAAAGGCATGGACTGGTACCATTTTTCAGGGTTATATTCAATTATATAGTGAATATCCTTTTTATATATCTCTAATGACAGAAAAAGTACTTCGACATGCGCTGTTGCCCAGGTATAGGCCTTTATTTTTATACTTAGATGCAACAGGATCTATAATTAAAAACCCTCCCAACATCAAATCACAGGTTTTCAATTATAGTTTAGTTTTACCAGGAGGCTCTAATTATACTCCACTTTCTATTTTTGAATTCTTATTATCTTGTCATGGAGTTAAAGACATAAGCATGTTTTTATTACAGTTTTTTAATAATTTATCGCATCTAACAAAACGTAAACCTGTAGTTGATAAAATTGAGACAGATTTTAGTTTAGCTCTCCTCCAATCAGTATCATTATCCTTCAATGGAATGAAGTTATCGCTTTATTTCAATCAAATGTATGACGAACTAAATGGAAAGAAGTCATGAGCACCTATAACTACAATGCATATATGCTCATCACATATGCTAAAAACAGTATTAAAAAAGATCGATGAAGTTATCAACGATGTTGACATGAAAGTTGTGGCTGCTTGTGCTGTTACCAAATTAATACATGCAATAGATCTTAATGAAGCATCGATTATTTTGCAACACTTACATTTTTGCAACGAAAAAACGTCCACGATTTTTTAACAGGTCCATGAAATTTTTCGAAACTCTGGATGATATTGACAATGAAAAAACAATGATAACATTGAAAAAAATTATATAGAAACATCAAAACGAATTTCAATTCACGAAGAACAAAATATTCATGAAGACAGCAGAAAAGATTCTCCATTTTTTAAGTTATTTTTAAATATAATGGAAACAACAGTAAAAGAATGTCCGTATTTTTTTAAAGATAATATTTTTTATTCTGAAGATTTTATCGAATACCTTCTAGAGTATATATTGCCGTATTACCCAGTATGGTCAGCAGTTATTATAAATACATTTGGGTTGACGAGAGATACAAATTCACCAGTTGAAAATCACTGGAAAATTGAAAAACATACGAATTTAAAAGGGAAAAAAAGAATAGGTGCTACTTGCTACATTAAAAAAAAAGAGGCTCTCTTATTACAGCGCGTTAGAGAAAGGGAGTTCACATTAAAAACAACGAGAGTGAATCGAAATAAGGAAAGTAAGAAAGATGACAATGACTTGAGGGAATTAGAAAACAATACTCTGTAAGAATCGAATATAAAAAGAAATATCTATTTTATGAGATCAAGATTTTTATGCAAAAAGAGGAGAGAGTCTAAGAAAAAATATAAAACACGAAAAATCTAAACATGTAAAAGCAGAAAAAGTAATTAGAAATAAGAAGAAACAGAATCATAAATACGATTCTGAGAAATTCCCAGAAGAAACAGGGAAGAAAAGTAATAAACAGGTAACAAATTTTCAGAATTCTCGACTCCCGCATAAGAAAATAAAAAGGTATAAAAAAAAGCAAAATAGTAACACAAAAAGAAAATCCATCTCTTATAGAAAAAAGGATATTTGTTGAAGAATCTGAATTACAGAAAGATTATATTAATCATAAAATTTTAATTAACGATACAAAGTGCAATGTTTCTACTCTTAATAGTACTTCCGAAGAAAATACAGCCCAATTACATGAAATTTCATTTATTAGAAAAGATAATGATAGCATTTTAATAAACAAAGAGCAAAAATTTGTCATCAATAATATTTTTTCAGAAGACGAGCATTGTCCAAAAGACTTTCCTAGTCGTCAAGTTTTTATTCATGGACTGAATATTAATACATTAGCGATGAATACGTTATTACCAAATGAATGGTTTGACGACAGTGTTATCAACGGATTTTTATTGCTAATATCAAAATATTGCGGTACTCGTATTAGAATATTGCCATATGACATATTTTTTATGCATTCGTTGATGACAGGTACATGCCTTAGTGATATGTGGAAGGAATGGGCTTCCAAAACGGATATTTGGAATTACAATGTTTGGTTGATGCCAGTTCATCAACATTTACCAGCACATTGAACATTACTCATAGTTATAACTAAATTCAAAAAATTTTTGTATTTAGATTCACTGCATTTAATGCCACCCGTCAATTTAATTGAGAACGTCTGTCTTTTCATAGAAATGTTTAGCTGCTCTAAAATTCGAACAACGAAGGGAATATCATGGGCACAATGGACATTGCACATTCCCAATTATGTGCCATTGCAAACTATGGTTGATAATTCGTATGATAATTGCGGAGCTCACTTATGTGCCTGGGCATTTACGATTTGCAGCCGAGACTTTCACATATTTGACGAAAGAGACATGATGAATGTAAGGAAAAATATAGCACACATGTTTTACACATTTCATAAAAGGATTGACAATAATAAAAGTCAATTAGAAAAAAAAAGAAAAATTTTTAACCAGTGTAAAGTAGTCGCGCACCCTTTAAAAATCGAACATATTAAAGTCAATAAAGATCTACCAATTTTAAATTTCAATAGCACTATTGAATTTTGCTCATCCTTGCATTTACTATTATAGATTTTAATACTTAACTTTGCTCTTTATGAAACATTTGTTTCAATAACATAAACTATTTAAGTAAAAAAATTTTAAAAAGAAGGAAAAAAAGAAAAAAAAAAGAAAAAAAAAGAAAAAAAAAGAAGAAAAAAGAAAAAAGAAGAGAAAGAAAAGAAAAATGGGTCCGCTGTCTCAATACGTCCACGTCGTCGGTCCTGGGTTCGGCAGAATTCAAGACAAACATTAAAAAATTTAAAACCTTATAAGTAATATCCAAAAACTTCAAAGGTTGAACAAGATACTAGAAACCGAGAGCAAACGATCTTATCTTAAAAACACCGTAAGAGGCTGCTCAGAAAACGTGGAAAACCCGCATTTTCTCGGCCTGGCGCCCTCCGTCTTGCTCGAAAAATTATTGAGAATATTGTTTAAAAATTTGCCAGTCATGTACAAAAACTTTCAAGGTGGCTCAAGATACGAGAAACCGATGGCAAACATTCGTATCTTGAAAATACCGAAAGAGGCTGCTCAGAAAACGTGGAAAACCCTTATTTTCTCGGCCTGGCGGCTTCGGGCTGACACGAAAACTTAATGAAAATATTGGTTAAACATTTGCCAGTTATATACGAAATCTTTTAAGGTGGCACAAGATATGAGAAATCGATGGTAAATATTCGTATCTTGAAAACACCGAAAGTGCTGAACAGAAATCGTGGAAAACCCGCCTTTTCTCGGCCTGTCGGCCTCTGACTGACACGAAAATTCAACGAGATATTGTTTTAACATTGGCAAATGATAGAAAAAAGTTTTCAAGGTGGCACAAGATACGAGAAACCGATGGCAAACGATCGTATCTTGAAAACAGCGTAAGTCATATCGGAAAAGCGGGGAAATTGCGTATTACTATTATTAAACCAAGTATTTGAGCCTGAAATATGTATCTTGGTATCTATTTTTCTTCTTGAATGTTTTAACATAGGTTTTCCGCCTTTTTAGAGTGAATTAAAAAAATTTTTGACCGGAGGCCCCAGTATGGAGATTTGTCCCTGGAATCCGCTACTCGGGAAGCGGCTAGCTTCAGCTTCATCTTCATCTGCTGGTTGCGAACATTTCAATTTTGATTTTATGGTCTCAAACTTATTTCGAGACATAGCACACTGTATTACTTCACAGCCTAGATGAAGAACAGTAGACCAATAATGTCTTTGAGACTTTCTGGGGTTCTAAACGGAGAGAATGATTATTCCAATGAAAGTATTTAGCTCGGACATTGTGAAATCAAGACCATTCTGCTTAGTTGACTCAATAATGTAATTTTTGATCTCAGGAGAAAAAAAAAGTTTCAAATAATTCGACTGGACTCATATTTCGAATTTTTACAATATCAGCATCGGACAAAAGCAATGTGTTTTCAACATCGTTACTGTCCTTTTTTTCTGTATCAATCTATTTGAAAACGTAGTCGTTTTCAAGCTTAGTTTGGTTATCGTTGTAATTTTTTGATGTTTTTAAATAAGAATTTTTTTCCAAAAATCTTTCAAATTCTTCACCATTAAAATCATCATCTGAACAACCAGAATCACCAGGATCTGGAATAAAAGTTAAACAATCCTCATCTTTGCTATCAGATGAATCAAAGTTATTATCAGATTCTGACCAGTAATTTGAGACTAAAGATCTACATCGTTTTGGCATTTTATAAATTTTAAAACCTAAATTCTTAAATTTCTCAATTTTAAAAAAAAAACAAGATCTTTGATCAACTGATCTTTGATCAAAACAAAGTATGCTGTAAGAAAACTGAAAGTAGCTAAGTGCACTTACCCTGGAGAGACTTATCATCTATCAACGTGATGAATTTCAGACAAAAACTTTTATTCATATACTACACTCATCCAAATTGTTGATAAATTTTTATAGTGTTTGTATTTATATTTTAGTCAATCAATTTTGGGTAAAAGTTGAGAAACAAAATTATAACACTTACAAAGAAAAGGGTTATTTAGTTTGTAATAAATAATAAATGCTAATATTTTTTATTGAAATCTAGTGCCCTGCGTAGATAATCGATAAAATATAAAAAAGTGTGCATTGTTCAAATTGTTTTCAGAAAACGTAAGTAGACGCAGTTAACTGATTTTCAGAGATTGCAGATACAAAATACTAATTTTTAAATATGTATGAGCTTATTATAAATAAAATAAACCTTAAATAAAAAGAATTATAAGACAATAAAATTTTGAAAAAATCTTTACTCAAGTTTTTTATAAATTAAAAAAAATTCAAGAAAAATTCTGAAAAAATTCTATTGTGTTCTTAGATGAATTCTAAGCACTTTATGTTTTTATCATTTTTTTCAAAAAGTTGAAAGTTTATTAGTTGAAGCGTCATAAAGATATTTAGTAACAATTTTCATTTTGGACGCCATTTTGAATCATGCAGGTAACAAAATTAACTTTCCGAACACGTTTTCTCAAAGTTCATACATTCCCTCTACCATCTAAATTGGTTTCAAAATAATTGCATAATGGAAAGTTGGTAGAAAACCTAATAAAAAAAATAATTTTTTTTTCGGTATTTTTTTCACCTAAACTTCATTTTTCAGTAATAAAAAATTATTTTTTATATTTTGAATGTCACCATTCGAAAGATAGATGAAAAATCTATAAATTGCGTGAGTTCAAAATATTTTTAGGCCCAAATTTACCCCACCTAGAGAGCTCTGAAAAACTGGGGAAAAAGTGTCCACTTGGGCTTAATGGGTTAAAGGGAATATGTTTTAAAAACTAATTGTGCACTCTGACAGCGTAAGGACAACCGGTAGAAAGTGAAAATGAGAGCAATAAGATAACTACTTGAATCGAGAGCGAAGAAAGACCATACTTCCGAGACACATTCTGGAATTAGAACTTGTCGATCTAAAAATGATGCACTTCTAAAAAAAAGTGACTCCTCTCATAGAAGTTCAATTTTCGTGACACAGTGATACATTTATTTTAATTGATTACATACTTTGACAAAGACAGTAAAACAAAAAACTCAGAATCAAGAACAATAAAATGACATGCTTACGAGGTTTTTCATTATTCTATTTAATTTGATTGATTATTCTATTTAATTTAAGTTGATTGAGAAAAACTGAAATCTTTAAAAAAATTTCTCTCGCATTAAGATAATTGCGAATATTTACCTGCATCTTTAATTTCTTGGCGACTTTTTTGCAAACGAGATGCATACTCACAAGGGGAACCCACGATCACCGGAAAAGCGATTCTGTTCAAACTTTGGAAAGTAGATTCTGGTACCTGAAAATGAAGTTTAAAAGCAATATTTGAGAAGAAAAGAGAGAGCCGAATTAAAATACTCAATTCGCCGAACTACAGCGATAAGAAGATCGAGCACTGGACTGAGCGCGATGAGTAAAGCGTAACAAATGGCCCACTGCACAGCTCTCTCTCTCTCTCTCTCTCTCTCTTTCTTTCTTTCTTTCTTTCTTTCTTTCTTTCTTTCTTTCTTTCTTTCTTTCTTTCTTTCTTTCTCTATATGATAGATATCGACTGATTCTGAAACTTCTTTTTATTTGTATTTTATGAGACGCGCTGTGATATTATTAATAGGTTTGTGCGATATTTAAGACTGATTTGTAAATAGTTAATATATCTGAGTAAGCGAATCTGTGATATCATAGCAAGTGCAATAACAATCTCGACTTGATGTAATTTTATTGTATTTGAAAGGAAAATATGTGTAATTATGTATGTTACACTTTTTTGTAAATATTTACAAATAAACAAATATCTATCTATCTATCTATCTCTCTCTCTATCGTCGTCTATTGTCTCAAGCTGACTATACGGGAGACTAAGATAGATAGATAGATAGATATATATATATATAAGTTTATTTGCAATGGTTTACAAATTGTACATTTTTATACAATATTGATTTTTCTTTAGATTATACATTCTCTTATTTTTTGGTTTTTCGCAGTCACATTTTCAGTCTTTCCATGATATCACAGGTTATTCAGTCTAACATTATTTCAGTCATCGAGGATTTACAACTTAAAAGTAATAACACAGAACGTCTTAAATAAAATATAAATAAACAAGTTTCATATAAAAGAGCGATCGATATCTATCAGTCTTATTGTATAAAAAGGAACTTTACAACACAATCACACAAACACTCGTCCTGTCACACACTCACTCATGCTAATAAATACACTCACACTTTCTAAAAAACAAAAAAAAAATAAGTATATGGGACATAAGTAAGTGTAGTGCAAGTGACTAAAGCCGAACGCACAACGAAACGCAGGTGCGGCCCGCGGCGGGGTTAAGAATCAAGATCAAGCAGGTGTTGAAAGATCGCCGTCTTAAATCTGCGCAGAAAGTCCGGGAGAGAGTTCCAAAAGCACGCATAATGAGCTTGGAATGATCTCATTCCTGTCTCCGTGCGCTCCTTTGGTATTGAAAGTTCCTGTGCAACACCCCCGCTAGTGCTCCTGGGTTGATGCATGCTGAAAAAAGCTGCCAAATACTGAGGTTCGTGTAATCGGAGGATTTTATACATAATAATTGCAGCAAAATAATTCCTTAGAGTATCAACACGCAACCAGCCCAGTTGCTTTCTATAGGAGGTGATGTGCTCGTCCCTCCTAACGCCATAAATGTATCTCACACATGTATTACTCAGTCTCTGTAACCGTATTTTCTGCTCATCGGACGCATCAAACAACACTACAGCGCAATAATCTAGATGGGGTACAACTAAGGCTAGGTACGACTGAGAGAGAGCGAGAGAGATCGAGAGAGTTAGTTTAACAGCAACCTGTACATCTGACTGCTGCTCTGCGCTGAACTTTCATCAAATGACGCATTTACTCATTCTTAACACCATTTACTGCATACGAAAATTATATTGCGAAATCGTCTCTCAAACCGTTTATTTTCATTCATGCATTTGCGCTACTTAAAGTTATTGCGCATACACCAACACTATTTAATACTGCAATTTATATTTTTTTATATTTATTTTATCTTCACATAATGTATTCTCAATGCATATTCTTATGCTCATGCTTTAACTAGAGTGGTCAATGCCGAAAGATTTTAATTATTATTTTGACATTACTTACAACATACGCTTTTTTATATTGAAAATTTTTTCTTTTATATATATTTATATTTATGATAACTTTTCATAGTGCTACTACTTTTATTGGATTAGTTTTAAGGCACTAACATAAAACTTTTGTCAATCTCATATTTTACTTTCGTGAGAACAGTCTTCTGCATACAGTAATTTAATTGGTATAATTTATTTATCAAATTATAGAATATAAGAGTGCCCTCAGAAGTTTACTGCGAAATGGTTTCATGAGCTGTTTTAATAGATTTATTATTATTTTTAGTTTTCACATAGTCCCAAGTGGGCATATGTATGTGAGTATATATATGTATATTACGCCTGCATGTTTGTACGTATCTCCAGTACTGACATTTCGCATCTTTACTTACACTTTTATTTTATTTGATTTTAGGGCTAATGCAAATTCATGAAATTATTGTTAATCTTTTTCATCCTACAGTATTATTTATTTGTATAATTCGTTTTATCAAACATAGGTATACGCGTGCGCTGACATTAGTTTAATGCGAACTGATTTCGTGGGTCAGTTATTTGCGTTCTTTTTCGCGTGAATATTGTTGCGATTTTAGTTAGTCCATATTTTGCAGGTATATTTGACCAAGCATTTTAAAATGATTCCAAACTCGTGTTTGGTATGTGAAAAAACGTACAAAAACGAAACTGATGTAATGCTGCGCCGTCACAAATTTCAGAAAACCTATCATGATGTCTGCCATGTAATGACTGAGGTAGGGGGGTCTAAGCTTAACGCTTCTCAGCAGAGTTTTTCCCTGTGTGAAGCCAGGGGAAGTGCAAATCCTTTTGCGAATGTCAGTATCCCTTGGATCCGTTGCGTGTCTACCACAACAATTGATCTTTTTTGTAACACTGCTGCAGGAAATACACCAGGATCGACTGTTGCTGGCCCAGGAGAACGAATAATTGCAGATCTCAGTCGATGGTCTGACGAAGCGGCTTGAGACGATTGAGAGAGGCATCACATCTGGACCCACTGCGACGCGCTTGGGCATGCCAGGATTGGCTGGGGGCGAGATTCATAACGCCCCTTGAGTTTCCCACATAGACTCTCTGATGCTCAGTTATCAAGCAGTGTTCATGCTGGGTGTGACGGCGTAATTATCTCTGGTAATCCTGATCCAGAGAAATTCATAGATCACGCTGACAAAATAATCAACCTGGCATACGCAACACTCAGCACTAATCTGCCCTCCTTTAAGAGGGTGGAGATTGTTGAGGCGAGATTCTTGGGCCGTAGGATAGTCTCGGGGTCTTTCACGGATAAGGGCGATCCTGCTAGGGGCTTTATTACAGGCCGACCTAGTCCATTGACTGTTCGTCTGACCACTGCGAGATGGGTTAGGGAGGTTTTAGATGCGAACCGGGCGTCAAGGGATCATATCATCACTACGGGAGATGTCCAGCCTGTTCTTGACCGCATTGGGAGTGTTATACTTTTGCCAAGCATAAAACTTTTTCTAAATGAACTGCTGACTCAAAAATATATCGTTTTTGGACCTGAAGAGGATTTCTACTGGCCTTGGATTTAGGTACGTCTGGCATCGGGGTGGCAAATTCTATATGAGAAACACCTATCATCTGCCTCTGACTTGGCTGCAATTGCGGAGGCGGATCGTGCCAGGCCTAATCGTGCGCCCTTGCATGTTTCACGTGCACAACATAGTGTTCGACCTGTCAATGAGCCTGCGACATCCAATGGACCTTGAGTAGGCAGAGTCGTGGAGAGGCAGAGGAGTAACAAGAGGGAAGGATTGAGGGCGGGTTTTCTTAATGTTAACTCTCTTCGAACTCACATTGAGAAAATCCGTCAGCTCTTGTTTTCTTGATTCTTATCATCTATTTAGAGTGGCAGAGACAGGCTGGGGCCAAAGGTGAACGATAGTCTTGTTCAGGTGAATATATTTGGTTTCATTAGACAGGATCGTAATGTAAATGGAGGTGGGATCGCTCTGTATGTGCGCATTGGCCTAAAGACTAACATAGTAGCTAGATCTGATAGCACGAGCTCTAAATCAGGTATTCCGGAATTTTTAACGGGCACACTTCAGCAAGGTGACTATCTTGATCTCTGTCATCTATCGACCACCTAAGGAGCCTTTCTGGACTGATGCTGCCTTCCTACCAAGTCTCCGCGAGTGATGTGGTAATTGCAGCCACAAAATAATTATGGGCGACCTTAACACGGATCTACTCTCTTCGTCTGATGATGTCAGGTTCGTCAGGCGCTGGTGTGACGAACTTAAATTGAAGATTATCCAGCATGGTGCGACTCACCACACTGGCACTTCTGGCACCTAAATTGATGTCATACTCGTGCATGAGAGTGGTGCAGTCCATAACTTTGGCAACCATGTGGCGGGCTTTCACTGTATGCATAATATTATCGAGATTGCCTCAGCCTAACCTCACTGCTGCGATTGACCATCTAACTTCATTGAAAACAGTCGATTGGGGCTGATACAATGCGTCTCATAAGATGGCATGACGTGCCATCTATCGCCGTTACAGGAGGTCGGCTGATGCACGTCTGCTTGGTGAGTTCAGCGATGTCATTCAGCGACGTCTGCTTGGTGTGTTCAGCGAGGGCAAATAAGATCAGGAGCGCTGCTCCTTTCTGCGTGATAAGGTTCAGCAGGCACTGGCTGAGAGGAAGGAGATTTGGACCGAGCTGCGCAACCTGAACTTGCTGCCGAAGAGTAAGGAGGAGCTGCACGGCTTCACGCCGGATGATCTGAACTCCCATTTTGTAAGGATGTTGTTCTCACCTCGAGAATCTCGATGACGTCATGAACCGAATGCTGCCCACCGACAGAGGGCTTTTCCTTCTCAATGATTACCTTGGCGGACCTTATCCTGGCAATTTCTCCTTTTTCCTCGCAGGCTAGGGATGACGATGCTATCCCGCAGAATTTGATAGTGAAGACCATCCCGGTGATCGGGGTACTCTTGGTCAGGATAATTAACATCTCCTTAACTCGTGGGATCTTTCCGAGCAGCTGAAAATGGGTAAGACTGGTAGCGCTGAAGAAGAACATCCCTTCTATAGCATCTGACTTCAGACCAATAGCCCTGCTTCCCTTCCTCTCTAAGGTGCTCGAGAAGATTGTTCACTCGCAGATGATTGAACATCTTTCGAAAGCTGGCACGCATACCGCATTACTGAAGTTCACAGCACGCATACCGCATTACTGAAGCTCACGGACGATGTGCGAACAGACATTGATAGCAGAATGGTGACGCTGTTTCTGCAATTTGATTTTGGCAAAGCTTTCGATACCATGTCTCTACCTAGACTGATGAGCTGACTGCGTGATCTGGGCTTCTCTAGCCCGGTTCTCTCTTGGATCAGATCACACTTGCAGGGACGGTCTCAATGTGTTATTTCAAATGGGTCTGGTAGATCTGCTTTCATTGAGACCAACTTGGGCATTCCGCAGGGCTCTATTCTGGGAGCATTGCTTTTCACGAGGCTGGTATTTGACTAGGTAGAGAGTGCGAGCCTCTGCCTTAATGCAGGCAAGAGGCAGGCAATGATCTTGGGCACAGGTCGCTACATTAATGAAATATTTAATGCTGAGATACCCTGTATTGATTTGAGAAATGGTAAGCTTATATCATTCTCTGACGAGGCTGTAAGCCTCGGTGTCACGCTGGACAGCAAGATATCGTAGACACCGCATGTTGCCTCGGTTACAAGGAAGGTCAATAGGGCACTATGTAGTCTTCGATTCATCGACCCTTAAACCGCTAAGCCTCTACGCAGAAGGCTGGTAGAAGCTTTGGTTCTTCCATACTTGGACTATTGCACGGTGGTAAGCTTGGATGCATCAGCGGAGCAGAAAATACGTCTCCAGAGGTTTAAAAACTCGTACATAAGGCTAATATTCCGTGTTAGAAGGGATGAGCAGATCACACCTTACAGGAGAAAACTGGGCTGGTTCAGAACGGACTCGCGGAGATTATTTTGAAGCAATCTTTATTTACAAGATTCTGAGGCTCAATACGCCAGAGTACTTGGCTGTCCTCATAAAAAAATACCAGCCAAAAGGGGTGATATGCGGGAACTGTCGGTACCAGCTATGCGGACGAAGATCGGTATTAGATCCTTTCAGGTCCAGGGAGCGAAGAACTGGAATTTGCTTCCATCGGATATGGGCAAATCCACTCTTAACTGTTGCTATCAAGAAAAATGTGAAAAAAAAACTGACTGCACACAATTTCCAGTTGGGGTACGTATTTGTGTACCATCTAGGAGTAATAATCCATGCCTGTTCAACTTATTTATTGTGGGCCATCAAGGTCAGAAGATCGGAGATAAATGACTTATTAGAGATGCGCTGTAAATGTAAATTAAATTTTTTAAGGTTGAACGAATTTTATGATTTACTTTGTAATTATCTTTTCATAGATGCATAATGTGCATATATTTGCGGCATGACTAAAATTTTTCGTTTTATCACGAACAAATATTAGCTATCAGTTGGTTGAGTTATTGTGGGTCGCTATGACGAAACAACAAAATATCGATAAAACATGGATATCACATCAAGTTATTTCATGTCGTTGAAGTACTGCAATTTTATGATAAACTTGTGTACATCGATGTTACTTATATTACTGAATCCTGTTATGGTTAGTTACCTATTAAACGTATAATTAATGCCCTAACTCAGGGGCCGCAAGTACAGCATAAAGAAAATTTAAAAAAAAATTGCAGTGTTCTGCGAATAATATTAAATTAAATTGTTAATGTAAATTATTGTACTCTTTGTATTTACATGCAAGAAATGATATCTATCTATCTATCTATCTATCTATCTATCTCTCACTCTCTCTCTCTCCCTCAAATGAATAAAGCAATACTCAATTTTTGGCGTTTTAGTGTAATTTGATACCCTATCTCCATGCACTTGTCCGTTACTTCTCACCTCCCCGTATAATGCAATATCCGGTATCTGCGCAGTTTAACTTCTCGAACCTTCACTCGACCAATCACAGCACTCGACTGCACAGGTGTGCAAAAGAACGAGTGGTGGGGGGAGGCAGAACCAACCTAGCTTATCTACTAGTATACTAATACCACCGCTTCGGTGTTAACGAGTTAACTCATTGCGTACCGACAGAACCTGTTTAAACTATCTTCATGTAAGATATCAAATATTAAGTTCCTATTGAATTTGTCCTGTAACGTGTTCTTGTATTTTAACACATTATAATTTTCATGGTCGACGTATTTAGTCAGTGTAAGGCAAAGATTAATTTTAGTTAGACTAATTTATTATTTATAATACACGTAACTCATTATAATAAATAACATAAATTTCAGTCACTCACTTTCTTTCCTCTAATAACGCCTGGTACGTAAGGTTTCAATTCAGGAATATCAGGTGTTTCTAAAGCCTGTTTGTTGATATGCTCAATCAATTTCTTACGATTAAGTGGTCCAGTAGGAGTTTTATCGCATTCATAACTGCAGCGTTGTGATGGAGGCATAAAACTATCCTGTAAAATAATAGTTGTTTAAAATACTATAAAAAAAATTTCACCAAAATTATTTATAATCTTATGTACAGTCCCTAGTAGAAAATAAATCAGGTTTTTAATCGACCCTTACACAGTTACTTTCTTCCTGCAATGACAAAAACCTGGGTAAGGAGTGGATGATAGAAATTATATTTATATATAATTATTAATTATTTATGTTCCAGATGGTGGAATCGAGTGCAGGTGTGTTCGAAGACCTTTATTATAAGTGCCATCCAGATAAAAAATGTTCGACTGTTGTTTGTATAATTTGTGAGGAGGTATTTCCTAAAAATAAGATTAAAAAGTTACTAAATGTAAAGTTCGTGAGTAATGTACTTATTGTTTGCCCAGAGCACAATTCAAATGAGTTAAACTCAAACAGTAATCAGAGTATATTAATCAATGATGCTAGAAAAATTATTGCTCAGATCAAAGCTGCTAAGTTTGAAGAAGTCATAAGAAAAATTATAAAAGAGATTGAAACTAAACATTGATCATAATGAAACTTTTTACAATTCAGATAATGAAATAGAGAATTTTAAATTAATTGATTCCTTGCTTAAGGATTTTAAGGGGTTAGGCCACTCTAGAATTTTCGAAAAATCGATTTTTTTTTTGTTTTAAATTGTCCTTTCAGACCTCAAAAATGATGTGCCAAAAGATTATAGTCGGGAATAATTTCTAAGTACACGGTTTTTGAATTTTAGTAGAAGGCCCCCTGGTCTGCCTTTGTGTCCGTTTGAGAAAAGGGACGTTAAGGGATCAGAGCAGGTATACGACAGATGTTACTGAAACCATTTGTGTATAGACTATTCTAGACAAGAAGCAGAAAACAAAAACAAGAGCAGGACGATAACCTGGAAGGCCAATTATATGGTGCAGGCAGCTCTGATTAAAGGTATTAAAAAATTATTCATGATTTTCTACTACTCAAAACTTCAAACGCGTTTATCTCAAAACTGTATTTTTTGAGTTGGCCGGAAACATAATTCAAACAATTTTCAACCGATTTACTTGAAATTTTGAATATATCTTGAAAAATATATTGTTTATGGAAGTACGTAGGATTTTTTTTTAATTGCATACTTCATTTGTTATTAACAATTATCTGATGATTTTTCAAGCAAATTTTTCACTTTTCACTTTGGAAGTGCGTCATTTGGCCAAAAATTAAAATATCGAAAAAAACCTACATACTTCTCTAGCAGTTAGTGTATAAAATAAAAAAAAAATCATAAGCCTTAAAAAAACGAAGACGTCATCAGAAAAATGTTGCACAGCCGCCATTTTGAAATGAATCGCTTCAAAAAAATTTTTGTATACAGTTGTTTATATATATAATAAATATCCTTAGTTGGAATCTCGATTTATTTTGAAGTATTTCTAGAAAAAAAATCCTAAAAAAGCCTATTTTTCGGCCTCTAGAGTGGCCTAACCCTTTAACAAAGAAATGTTAGAACAAAATAAACTTTTAAGACAAAATATTGATTTGCTTAAAAGTAATAATATGACCAAAAATATCAAGTGATTTGCTGATGTGGTATCAGGTGAAAAAGTGAAACCAAAGAAAATGCCTAAAATTGCCATAAAGAAACTAATAGTAACATGACTATTGACAAAGTAAGTAAAAAAGTTCAGAGGTTACTGACAGAAGATAAATAAACTGAAACGAAACAACTGTATATTAAAGATGATAATGAACTCACAGTAAATTGTAACAATTTAGAAAGTTTAGATAAGGTTATAGATATCCTAAATGGAAATATTTCCAATATTTGTGAAATTGAAAAAGAAAAAATTGAAAATCCTAAGGTGAAATTAGTTGGTATAGATAACTACAAAAAAATATGTGATAGTGATATTGCACAAGACATCAATATTAGAAATTTCAAAGACTTTGTAAGTACATGCACTATACTGCATTCATATAAAAATCCTGTAAGTAAGCTTAAAACTGTAATAATAGATATACCTATAGACTTATATAAAGTTTTACTTAGGTTATCAATGCTGTAAAACATATGATTTAATAAACGTAAAACCTTGTTACAAATGTGGTAGATTCAACCATAAAGGTCATAAATGCATATGTGACGGACTGTCATCACCGAAGAGCGGAGATGTTTATTTTAACAATTATAATTTTTCAATTATGAGTTTCAGAATATATATTGTAAGTAATTATTAAAATTTTAGCAAGTTGTAATGTATGTGTAATATATGCATATGTATGGATATATATGTGCGTATATTGTAATATATGCATATGTTTGAGAATACAATAATTATTTGAGAGACATGCTGTGGGTGATGAAAAAATGTACACTAAACACTGTTGCTAATTTAAATTTTTTGTTTAACTTGTATTGAAAGAAACACTTCTTAAATTACTTATGATTATAATTGTTTGTTTACAAGATGACGTATTGTTACAAGTTTACAATGTTAAATATTACAGCTCTTAGGTACGTTGCAATTGAGTATTTAAAATTTATAGGTTAAGTCATTTCACAACACTCCATCAGTAGAGATAACTCACCTGGTTATCTCTTCAGGTTGAGCCACAATGGTGAGGGTGTTTGCTGAGCTCAGTAAGAAGTTCTACACGTTGAAGCAAGAGCACGAAATATTACTTATTTCGTTCTTGCGGTTGCTTGTTAACCTGATATGCAGCTAAGAGTGAGACACGTGGAACTTACCCTCACTAACTTGAGTGTAATTACCTGATACTTAAAGGAGATTGTATTAATCGTTGCAAGGGCAGAGGTGTTGCGAGACTTCGGTGAGCCGTTCCACAGAGTAGTCAGGTGTTGTTGAGTAAGCCAGTGATATTTTGCTTGAGTTGATCCGAGAGAAATTTTGATGTCGTCGTGGTCGAATTTGCCTCGAGGAGAGATGTTCTCAGAGAGAGTGAGAGCGACGCATCCTCGCTCTACATCCGTCTTGTTCGCCTTGAACTTGATAATACTTGATTCACATTCACGCCTCACACATTTACACGTGAGAGCGCGAGCGAGAGGGAGATATGA
Organism: Megastigmus dorsalis; assembly: GCA_900490025.1. Lineage (NCBI taxonomy): Eukaryota > Metazoa > Arthropoda > Insecta > Hymenoptera > Megastigmidae > Megastigmus > Megastigmus dorsalis. Next base: position 23,860 of record UELU01082818.1, read on the forward strand.
CGCGCATACTCGGCTAGTCAGGGCAGAGTTTCGGCTGCTCCGTCTAAGCTCCAAGAGGTGCTGCCACGCAGTGGCGGCGCAGTGAGTCTCACTGCTAAGACAATACGCGCGGGAATTCAATTTATTGCATTCCCAAACAGCATATGTATGGATCATATGTGCGTATATTGTATGTACAAAAATTATATCCTAAAATGTTCTAAATATAAAGTAAGAATAAAGTCGCGATTGAACCGAGATAAGAATGCAGCGACACAGCATCCGAGTCCAATTAACACGTGCATCTCTGAGTATCGGACATTTTCACCGATAAGATGCATTCTTATGCCGGTTCAAGTAGGGATCTTAGTTGCAACTAAGAGCAGAAATATGAATATGATGAGACAATTAGCCAGTCTGTAGACGACAGCCAAACGAAACTAAAGTCATACGCGATACGTGCTCTTCAAGCCCTTAACCTTGTTTCTCCGACTCGGAAACGCGCGAGAGATACTTAATTACATTTATTAATAAATCAAGACATTCGACATATCTAAGAAATAAATAGATTAACTAAATAAATAAACCATTTGTTATTTCTAAGTCCTTTCGCCTCCGAACGGAGCCTCGTTTATCAGTTGAAGAACTCGGGAGAGTTCTTGCTCGAAACCAATTATCCGGGAGGATACTTCGATAGTACTAAACCACGAACGGGAAGAATTCGGGAGAATTCTTCCAGTCTCGAAACCAAATATCCGGGGGAATGAAGGAGCTGCGGCTCAACTGAACCTTATCGCCCCGTTCGCATGTAGCCAACACAGACCACAATCAAGGTAAGCAACAAATAAATTAAGAATAAGGAGCTTACCGAATATTTTGGAAAATACATTTATTCAAAAAACATTGCACGAATTCCGAAAAGTGAGTGAAAGAAAAATGCGACACTATCAAATAAAATGACCTTAAAATTTGTCTGCTCGTCGACAGTAATGCTGACATGTTTTGTACACTGAAAGAAATGTTTTAACCTGTGGGACAGAATAATTAATTAAGACTATTTAAAACAATTTATTTCACACAATTATCTACGATTTGTCTGTATTTTCATATCAAGGATGCTCTTACCTATGTTTTCGAAAATACTTTATTAAAAAACGCACTACCCGAATTTGTAATAGTGTCAATAATTTAAATCAAATATTAACTGTGTCTCACCTGTAAGACTAAGGAATTTTATATCCTTTTCGAATAAATGTTACTGACTTATTACAAAATTGAAATATAGTCCGCATCTAATCGTAAAATCAAATAATAGTATTTTTCGTCACAAGGCCGTGAAATCTCCGAACTGCTTGACGAATAACATTTTTATATCATAGACGTAAAGTCTTATTTTTCGTATGATTTTTGATTTGTAAAATTCGGTTATCCAATTTATTAACGTAAAATGGCTTATTTTAGATTTTTTTATTATACAAACTGAACGTTAAATCGAATTTTCCGTTTACGATATCAAAGTATTTTTTTACTTAGCGGGCCGTAAGTACCACTTTCTCTCTCGGCACCTGATCGAGAATGTTACATTTTCGTCCTCGTTAGGCAAATTTTCATTTTTTTATGTTTTCGTTTTTTATGGTGTTTTTATTTATTATGGTGTTTTCGATTTTGTTTATGTTTTCATTTTTTATGGTATTTTCATTGTTTATGGTACTTCCATTGTTTATAGTGTTTCGTTTTTTATGGTGTTTTCATTTTTGATGGTGTTTTCGTTTTTTATGTTGTCTTCAATTTTTATAGTGTTTTCATTTTTTATGGTGTTTTTATTTTTTATGGTGACTTCATTGTTTTCGTTTTTTATAATGTTTTCATTTTTATGGTGTTTTCATTTTTTATGGTATTTTCATTTTTTTGGTGTTTTCATTTTTTATGGTGTTTTCGTTTTTTTGTGTTCCCACTTTTTATGGTATTTTCGATTTTTTTGTTTTTGTTTTTTATGGTATTTTCATTGTTTATGGTGTTTCCATTTTTTATGGTGTTTTCAGTTTTTGCGGTGTTCTCCAATTTTATGGGATTTTCATTTTTAGAGGTGTTTCCAATTTTATGGTGTTTTTATTTTTTATGGTGTTTTTATTTTTTATGGTATTTTTGTTTTTTATGGTGTTTTCATTGTTTATGTTGTTATCATTTTTTATGGTGTCTTAATTTTTATGGTGTTTTCATTTTTGATGGTGATTTCATTGTTTTTAACACCTTTATTTGATTTTGCTCTATATGAAGCGTTTCGTCCCAGAACTGTTATTTGGACTCTTCAGTAAGACTTTTAAAAAGTATATTTAAAACCGAACCTGTCTTAGACGCTTTTTTTATAACGATTTTCTAAGTATAAACATGCTGCTGCCGTTTTGTATTTTATTTTGGTTTTAGGCGCATGCATTAACATGCTGCTGCTGTTTCGTAATTTTTTTGGTTTTCGGCGCATGCTTTAACATGCTGCTGCCGTTTCGTATTTTTATTTTATTTTCGGCGCATGCTTTAACATGCTGCTGCCGTTTCATAATTTTTTTTTTTGGTTTTCGGCGCATGCATTTATTAAAATGCTATTGCCGTTTTATAATATTTTATTATTGTTTTCAGCGCATGCATTAACATGCGGCTGCCGTTCTGTATTTTTTTTTTTATTTCGGCGCATGCATTTATTAAAATACTATTGATGTTCTATAAAATTTGATTATTGTTATCAGCATTTTGTATTATTTTATTTACAATATTTCTTTGTATACAATGTATTTAGTGAAAATTTTGTGTTTATGCTTTAATTTGTTGCTTTCTACTTTTCCATTGTTCAGTAGTAACAATTTTAAATTTTTCTCGCTCTTAGCTCTCGAAAGAGCAACGTATAACTGACCATGACTAAACACTGGTGTTAGTAGGTAGATACCGACTTCATTGTACGTTTGCCCTTGTGATTTATTTATTGTCATTACGAAACCTAATCGAATGGGAAACTATTTTCGGCGCATATTAAATGGTATTTCTTCTTTAGATGGTGACAAAGTTATTCTCGGAATTAACACTAATTTTCCAACATTCTTTCCAGTTAAAATTTCTGTTTGAATTGAATATTTCATAAGTTTTTTCACTAATAGTCTGGTTCCATTGCAAAGACCTTCGTTTAAATTTAAATTTCTTAAAAGAATTACTATAGCACCAATTTTTAATTGTAATTTATGGGATGGAAGACCATTAGGTGTAAGTGAATTTAAAAATTTTATAGGTAACATAACATCTAAATTCTCCATTATCCTCTTCTGCTCTATCTACACTTAAATATTCAACCATTTGCCCTTCCATTATATTCAAAATTTTATTATTAATATCAATTACATCATTATTTGTGGGAGCCAATATAACTTTATTTTTTAAATTTGTGTCATTAATCTTTATTTCATTTCCAAAAATTTCTATAATGATGTCATTTTCATTTGTTAACAAATCGTTAGGTATTTCTACTAATTCATTTTCTTCTTCATATATATTTGAAGGTTTTCCTTCGCCTATATTTAATAGCCATTGTTTAAAATTATTATCATTATCACATACTCGAAGATTTTCATTTAGGGTCATACGTATAAAATTTGCCCATAAAAAACTGTACTTAATTGAATTTTCAATAACTCCAATACGACTGCCATGTCGGATAACTGATAATGTTTGCCTAAAATCTCCTGAAACAAGTAAAGTTTTACCACCAAATATTTTTTTAAATTACATATATGTTGATGTAGACGATCAACTGCTTCAAAAGCAAATTTAGATGTCATAGATATTTCATCCCATATTATAATTTGGACTTCTTTTAATGTTCTACTTTCTTTTGAGTTTGTATATTACATGTGGTACACTGTCTTCCCATTACTTAATAAATTTGCCGCAATCCCTGTCCAAGCAACACATAAAAATGGTATATTCGAAAATTTTAGATAGTCTATTAGTACGTTGAGTAAGTAACTTTTTCCACTTCCTCCGGGTCCATCTATAAAAATACAGTTTTTTTCTTTATATTTTAAACATTCCAAGATAGTATCGTATATAATT
>UELU01082818.1:27953-42106 GCA_900490025.1 Megastigmus dorsalis
TTTGTTTAACTTGTATTGAAAGAAACACTTCTTAAATTACTTATGATTATAATTGTTTGTTTACAAGATGACGTATTGTTACAAGTTTACAATGTTAAATATTACAGCTCTTAGGTACGTTGCAATTGAGTATTTAAAATTTATAGGTTAAGTCATTTCACAACACTCTCTCAGTAGAGATAACTCACCTGGTTATCTCTTCAGGTTGAACCACAATGGTGAGGGTGTTTGCTGAGCTCAGTGAGAAGTTCTACACGTTGAAGCAAGAGCACGAAATATTACTTATTTCGTTCTTGCGGCTGCTTGTTGACCTGATATGCAGCTAAGAGTGAGACACGTGGAAATTACCCTCACTAACTTGAATGTAATTACCTGATACTTAAAGGAGATTGTATTAATCGTTGCAAGTGCAAAGGTGTTGCGAGACTTCGGTGAGCCGTTCCACAGAGTAGTCAGGTGTTGTTGAGTAAGCCAGTGATATTTTCCTTGAGTTGATCCGAGAGAAATTTTGATGTCGTCGTGGTCGAATTTGCCTCGAGGAGAGATGTTCTCAGAGAGAGTGAGAGCGACGCATCCTCGCTCTACATCCGTCTTGTTCGCCTTGAACTTGATAATACTTGATTCACATTCACGCCTCACACATTTACACGTGAGAGCGCGAGCGAGAGGGAGATATGACGCGCATACTCGGCTAGTCAGTGCAGAGTTTCGGCTGCTCCGCCTAAGCTCCAAGAGGTGCTGCCACGCAGTGGCGGCATAGTGAGTCTCACTGCTAAGACAATACGAGCGGGAATTCAATTTATTGCATTCCCAAACAGTATGAAAGTTTTGAAATCGCTAATGAGCGGATTCTGGCGGATCTTTAGGCAATTGATTCCACACCGTACTAAGGTCTACGTTCAATAACCTCTAGCTCCATTTACACATTAGACAGTGAGAAGAAATTGCCAGATCTAGCTAGTCTAGGCCAGCCCCGGCTATTTCAACATTCGGACAAAAGACCATACGAGCGGATTCGAGGCTGATCTTTGGATCTAGCCAGTCTAAGCCAGCTTGGGTCATTTCAAAACTTCGAACACACACAAAAAAATATATACATATTAAACAGACAATTCTCAAAACGACAATGAATTCCAGACTTTTCCCGTGGTCTAAAAAGAGAGTGAATAGTAGATCCACCAGGGATTTAAGTAAAATCGATTATGAAATGGAGAAGTATGATAATTTTGCTTAGTGCGAGGCAGGTCCCTATTATAAAACAAAGTTTTAAAAAATGGCGAAATATCTATCTATTCATCCAAGAAAACAGAGGAAGTTGAAAATTCGAGATACAACGAACATTTGCACGCTCAGCTACATCAAAATATGTTAAAAGAAAATAATTATATGTTATGTTTCGTTCAGATTTTTCTCTTTTCATCTATTGCTACCTTTGTGCAAATCTGCCCTTATATTTTCTTCGAGCAAATTTTAATCTCTATCGATTAATCGACCAATGTTATTTATGAAGTACTTGAGATTACTTTCATTTCTGCTATCATGTGCGCAAATTTATATCATCAGACAAATATAAATATTCATGAACTAAAATTTAATTATGCAATTACATTGGCATAAAGTGCCTAAATGTTGGAAAAATATTTGAATTATTTAACAGCAAGTTCCAAAGCCTCTGAATCACTCTATTGATCACGCGAAACTACCTCAGTTGTACTCTAAGCAGCAAGTACCAAAGCCTCTGAATTTTCGCGCTTGGTCATGCGAAACTACCTTTGCGCTGTATTATATAATTTTTCTATTTTAAAAGTACAAGTACCAAAGTCTCTGAATCTCCCTGTTGATCGCGCCAAACTACTTCTCAATTGTATTACATGGATTCAATATTTCAAAGATGATTCTACAAAAAAGAACATTCAAATGCTAAAGCTTCTGAATAATTAAAATGATTAAACGGAACCTTAGATAGTCTATGTTTGTTCTGGCGCCCTCCCCCCCCCCCGCGTCCGGGTACGCCAGAACCGACATAGTGTTTTTGGCTCGCCGTGCTGCTGCACTATCTCTCTCTCTCCTACTTCCTCGCAGAGCTAGAAGAGTCTGCGCGCCAGAATCAGCATAGCGTTTCTGGCTCACCCTGCTGTGGATGATCCAGAAGCGTCTTCCCTCCCCTCCGCTGAGCTGTAAGAAATAGTGAGCCAGAAACGGCATAACATTTAGCGCGAGCGGCTCATGCATGCGTCAAGCTGCTTGCTGCCCATCACTTTGCAGCCACTTCCCGCTGTCCGCTGCCCGCTGCCGGCTGCCGGCTGCCGCCTGCGCTGAGCCAGAAGTAACGCTTAATGTTTTTTTAAATGTATTTTGCTCTGAGTGAGCCAGAAATACGCGCGGGAGGAGTACCGTGCTGCGACCACATAGAAGAAGGAGGTTTTTTACACCCCTTTCATTTCTCGGAGGGTGAACTCCAAGAGCAAAAACAGTTCGACACATCCGAGTCTTCTCCGAGGAGCACTCGAGGATGCGAGCTGCAAAGTTCACTTCGAACCAAGTATCGAATCGCACCTCCCTATATCCCCTCAACAATGCTTTTCTTACTTCCTGTTTAGAGCCGTCGTGTTTCGCCACCTAGCGGTAGAGCGCCGTACTACTCTGGCCGTGATGAATACTTAATATTTTGCATTCAATTGTACATTTTTCATACTTGATATTTTGCATTCAATTGTACATTAACGCTATGGATTCGTCTTTGACTCTTCGCTCAAGCATCCGACATTTAATGGCATCGACGTGCATTGACGTGCAACTCAGGTCCAGACCTGCATGGTGATTCGTGCATGCTCTAGCATCCTTAGACAGCTTATATAATGAAGGAGAGCCCAGGTCCTCGATCTTGTACACCGGACTAAATAAACAAATCTTTTGTTTTTTTACTTAATCTTTTGTTACAATTTAAAATGTATAGTGATAAATTACCTGTTTGGTAAAATCCTTTTCAGCCATTTTGTTTTTCGACTCCCTTTACGTATACTGCTCGTGCATTTAAAGCGATAGTTTGCGCGGTTCGGCTAACCTCTTCGTAAGGAATATTCTTTGAATTCCAACGCAGCCCGTGAAAATTACGTACAAGCCAACATTTTCGCATTTATTTTTTGGCAGCTGTTCATCATATGAATATGGTAGTGCAAACAGGAAAACCGATGTTATTACATCTTTTTCCAGTACTACAATAGCAATCTCCTTAAATACAAATGTATTGGGAGCTGCCTTAAAACCTTGAACATCGATGATGAATTCCAACTTGATCGAATGAGAGCGAACTAACTTATGAGCTTTGCGAACATCGCGAGCTACTTTTTTATGCTTTACAAACAAACCGCGCACACGTGATCCCACCACTTTTTTGATCAATCGCGATCACCCCCCACCAATTAAGAGTCAATAAAAGGAACCGAGTTTTACGAGATCGGCACAGTTCAACTGAGTTTTGCTGGAGAGCAGCACCTTCCTGTGATCATGGCAAATCCAGAACACTTCAAGTTAACATCACGATTACTATGGAAATCATAAATTCATATGATGACCGGTGATGCTGATGGCGAAGATGTTAAAAGTTGGATAAAGCTCGGCGACACAGCGCTAGAAAGCGCAAACGTCTTGGCACGTCTACGTTTGTCCGTATCTAACAAGCAAAATCTTCTAGCAGCCATTGCATTAATAAAGAAGGTTTTGTGCTTTTTTCGACAATATCAAGTGGTAGGTGCGGGACTTTCTATCGATGCTGCTAGTAATTGTTCATCTGTGAGTTGGTATGATATAGAGAGTTCGTTTACAAACCGTGTAAAAACAGGTGTAATAACCAATCACAAGCATTTAGACTTGACAAAATTTTTGTCAAATGCACGTCATGAGTTCATTACACAAATTAAAAAGGCTCTCGAGCAACATCTTTCGTTAAAAGTGAGTACAACTTTGACAGCCGAGTATGTGATAACTAAAGAAAGTGAAGTGAGTGAGGAAATTAAACATTTCAATGCCAAGGCTTCTGCTATCAACTCGACTACAGACTTGAACGAATGGTTCGTAACGAATATTGGGCAACATATCGACGCTCAGATAAAGGAATTTCAGGAGCAACAGTCAGGTTGGTCCTTGCGTGCCATATTGAACTTAATCATTAATACTAATCAAAACAATCATGTGAGAGGAAGTTCTTATATCGATTTACCTGAGTACATTAAAAAGAAAAAAGCATGTATCAATGTGATTAACAAAGATGATCAATGTTTTTAATGGGCCATCCTCTCAGCATTACATCCTGTAGCAAAAAGTGCATACAAAGTTTCCTCTTACGAGCAATACAAAGATTAGTATAATTTCAAAGGGATAGAGTTTCCAGTCGATCCAAGACTTTTTAAAAAAGAAGGGTAATATTTTCATCGTTTTACGACGACATTTGACTGCTGAAAAGAAGACAAAGCAGTCAATCTCTTACTTATAGAAAATGACTATGTTGACAAGTATAAAGAAGAAGAACCTTTTAATAATTTTTATGTGCGAAAATATCATTATCTATGGATAAAGAACTTGTCTCGGCTAGTGGGAAAGCAAATATCTGGACGGAGTAATAAAATGTATATTTGCGGTCGCTGCTTACATTATTTTCATACAAATGAAAATTTGACTGTACACGTAGTTGACTGTGAAGGAATGAATAAATGTAAAATCGTGCTTACTACGAAAGAAAAAAGTATCCTGAAATTTAAAAATCATTCACATCAAAATCGAGTGCCGTTTGTAATATACGCGGACTTTGAATGCTTGTTGGAACCAGTCGATGATAAAAAGCGTGCATATCAACGTCACGAAGCGTTTAGCATCAGATTCTACGTAATATGCAGCTATGATGCTACCCAGTCGGAGTACAACGCTTATAGACAACAGGCATTAGAAAATGAAGCTCCTGTCACGTGGTTTGTAAGGAATCTTCATACAATAGCCTTAAAACTGCAGGAGAATTATCAAAACCCGCGTCCAATGAGATCTCTAACTTTCCAAGAAATTATTGACTTTGGTAGAGCACTCATATGTCACATATGCCGAAAACCTTCCATTAAGGAGAGTAAAATGATCCAGGATCATTGCCATTTAACAGGAGAGTAAGTACTAAAATTATATTCACATTTATCATATAAAATAAAAACCATGCTTTACTATTACAGATATCGAGGTCCCGCGCATAACTCGTGTAATATCAACTATCAGGATTCGAGAACAGTGCCTGTGGTATTTCACAATCTAAGCGGTTACGATGCGCAACTCTTTATTAAATAGATTTCAACTTGTTTTCCTGGACGCGTGTCTCTACTCCCGAAAACCAAGGAGAAATATATATCATTTACCAAATACGTTGAAGGAACTGATATAAATTTTCAGTTTATCGACTCATTCAAATTGATGGCCTTATCGTTCGATAAACTGTCATCTTATTTAGAGAAACTCGACATTCTACAGCAAGTATTTGAGCGAGATGACAGATTCGACTCTGAGAAAATATCACTTTTAAAAAGGAAAGGAGTTTTCCCATATGACTACATTACATCGCTTGAAAAGCTGAAGGAAATCAAACTATCACCCAAAGAGGACTTTTATAGTAGTTTATATGATGCAAACATTACTATAGAAGTTAATTACTATGAGCATGCCGAAAACGATTAGAACTCTTTTAGCATTTAACCGAAGTTTTGAAAACTTTCGAAGCAACTGTCTCGAGGCTTATGGATTGGACCCCGCTCATTATTACACAACACCGGGATTGACTTGGGATGCAATGCTCAAATATATTGAGGTAATGTACGATTATATATAATACTCTTATGTATAAATAAAATAAATATATATTTTTACAGATTGAACTGCAACTGTTAACCGATATTGACATGCTCATGTTTATAGAGCGCAGCAGGTGCAGAGGCATTAGCCAGTGTTGCGATCGCTACTCGAAAGCAAATAATCCATACATGTAGGAAGAGTATTACCCTAACGAGGAAACCAAGTATTTAATATATTATGATGTAAATAACTTATATGGCTGGGCTATGACTCACTTTTACGCTACGGTGACTTCAAATTGGTCATAATTACGCAGGATTGGACCTTTTTCAATGTTCCTGATAATTATTCTACTGGTTATATTCTAGAAGTGGATTTAGAATACCCCGACACGCTTCACCATACACACTAAGATTTGCCATTTTGCGCTGAGCACATGGCGCCACCAAAATCTAAACAAATAAAGCTGATGACAACTCTTTACGATAAAAAGCGTTGCGTACTGCACTATCGAGCGCTCAAGCAGGCTCTGCAAAATGGATATATACTTAAAAATATTCATAGAGCTCTAAAATTTAATCAAAGTGCATGGCTAAAACAATACATCGATTTTAACAGTGAGAATAGAAAACACGCTAAAAACGAATTCGAGAAGATGTTGTTCAAGCTATTTAATAATGCGGTATATGGAAAAACAATGGGGAACGAGCGAAAAAGAGTCGATGTAAAGCTCGTGAATAAATGGATAGGACGCTACGGAGCAGAAACTCTTATCGCCAAACCAAATTTTCATAGTTGCGCAATTTTTGATGTCTCGTGGCATTTCGAAATCTTGTGGCGATACAGTTGTTGCGGTCAGAGATATATATCAAGAAGCCGATATATATTGGATTATCTGTTCTCGATATAACCAAGACTTTTGTCTACCGATTTCACTATGACTATATGCTGGATCGACTGGGAAATCAATGTAAACTACTTTATACTGACACGGATAGCTTGGTATATGAGGTCAAAAACATTGATATTTATAACTTGATGAAGCATGATATTCAAGAATTTGACACATACGATTACCCTGAAATTAACTCATACAACATACCACGAGCAAATATAAAAATTGTAAGTTTAATGAAAGATGAATGCAATGGAGAGCTTATGTTGGAGTTTGTCGGATTAAGGAGGAAAATGCACAGTATCCGAGTTAGCAACCAGAAGCGAATAAAGAAAGCGAAAGGTGTTAAAAGTTCAGTGGCTAAGGCGACTCTAACCTTTCAAGATTATATGACGTGTTTAAATGAAAACGATACTCTCACGTGAGAACAGAGAAATATTAGATCTCGACATCATCGGCTGTACACTGAAGTAGAAACAAAGATGGCTCTCAGTGCTCACGACGATGAACGCTTTTTAGAGATCAACTCAAATGACACATTACAATGGGGTCATTCCAAAATAATTTCCAAGGAAATGGCAATGATCATTGCTGGAGAGGGGATTCAGCCACAGTATGAAGAACTCAGAGTGGGGACTAATAAACTACCAATCACTGCATCCTACGCAGTCGAGCCACCGCGCGAAGTGAATCTAGTTAAGGTTGCGTCGGAGGAACCAGATCTCATTCGGTCTTCAGGAGTCTTAACAGCAGCTGATACATCATCCTGCGCAGCCGCCGCAGTCAAGCCGCCGGATTTAGAAATCGTGTTGGGGCAAAACGAATATAAGCAGGCGTACAAGAGAAGCATTATTCAAGAAGCATTATTCAGTCGACCGACGAGGTATCAACCAAGAAGTCAAAAGATATCTGACATAATCTTACTCGACCAACCAGATTTCCTAACAAGAAGAACATCGAAGCATTATTATAGATTAGTAACTCATTTTGTTAAACTGACTTGTATAAATTTCTATTTGTTAACGTGTTCATTCATGTTCTGACTTGTATAGATTTCTATTACAGATGGTGGTTTCCTACTGACCAAAAAGATGTGTGATCTTGAGAACGGGAAAACCTACAGGGTCTCGAAGCTCAAACAAGTCAATACAAGATTTGGTCAGAAAATTGTTGCAGAACTGGACGAGAGATTGTTATCTTCTTGCCGAAAAGAATATCGGATGCTTTCGACAAGAACCCGGACCTGCTTCACAACACGCAAAGCGCTGTGCACAAGTAGGATTTTTTCATGAATTATAACGGTGATTACAGTGAATTTTTAAATTCATACAGATTAGTAAAAAAAAAAAAGAAAGAATATAGACCATTTTTTTATTTTAAATACTTGTGTTTATTTATTTATCATCAAAAAACAAATACAATTTTACTCTTGTACAATTTAAAAAAAATATCTGTTTTAAATATATCTATTTAAGAAATAATTACAAATCAGTTTTATGAATCCAACTGTTATGAGATTTATCAATACCTAGCCATTTTACAAATAGTTGATTTCCTCTTCTCTTACGAACTTTTTCGGTAAGATATACATCTGAATATTTAGCCTTCAATAGTTCCTGCTCATAGAATCCACCGAAGATAAGTTGATTCCCGTAATCTTTAAGATGATACGTGATTGGACTTGTAGCTGCTACTCGTGCGATCGTGAATATTTCAGTTGACCAGTTAGGTGTATATCGATACTTCTGGAATTTTACGATAGTTTTCGAGACCGATGGAAGTCACTTCCCTTTGACTTGGGTGTTTTGTAATGAGTAGCTCCATCAATCCAAAGGTTTTTGAATATTTTACACCGCTCACCACGACTTTGTCACCTTCGAAGTAGATAGGTGTATTACCAATGATAAATGTCTCGTTTTCTTTACGTTTTCCGTAAACTTTATCTAGCTAATGTGTCTGATCCTGATTTAGCATTGTAATATATTTATCTAGCGATAAATCATCCACTTCATCGTCCTGACTAGCAGCTCGTCAAATATCATGATTGAATTTGGAAGCGCATGTTCCGGACCTACCACTTCATCGTGCTCTTTAAATGGAAAGTACTGCACGCCATCTGTAGATTCCAAAAGCTGCTATAGCATTTTATACTTTCGCTGATTCAGAGATTTCGAATAAACAAACACGTTCTCGAATCTGACGCCATTGGAATGGGTGATGAGAGCGAGTAAGCTATTGGTTTTTCCGCAATTCGACGGACCGCAGAAGACAGCTCGTATGCTATTCGGCAGTAAATCTCCATGTCGTTTGGCTGTTCGATCTGGCTCCATAATAACATCGAAATTAGCTACAGGGAGCTTGACTAGTTGTTCTTTAAAATCCATGCTCGCGGCACGAAATTGAAGAAAGCTCGAAGTGCAGTCAAATAGGCTGGTGGTAAAGAGAACATTAGTATTCCACGCATTTTACCAGTGCCATCAAAAGTTGGTGGGGCTTTGCCTTTTCTCATACCCCTTTCTACGGCAAAAGCTGTCAACGACGCTAAAGCAGCCAAACGGCGCTTGGAAGAGAGTGAAAGACATATTAAAACTATGGCAGCGATTGCTTTTGGTAAAGGTCTATATCTCAAACCACATAAGAAGGGATTTGGCCTCTACCTCAAGCCGGGAAAAAATTTAAAAAAAAAGTTTGAAATAAATCATCATTATTAAGATGGCTACCGGCGGTACGAAGCCTCCCGATCGAGGTGGTGGAAAACTTTACAAGCGCCATAGCGATACAAAAGTAAATTCGATAGTTTGTATCATTTTTGAAGACGTTTATCATATAAATGACTAAGTGAGAAGTAAAAGTGGATTGCAGTTGAGTGATATTTTCGTGATATGTAAAGAATACAAGGAGGTAGTAAGCCTAACCTCAATAAATCCAGACCACGTGCTGGAAGGCGAAGTGAGAAAAATAATTGCCCAGATAAAATATGCTTCCAGACCAGAAATACTAGAAAAATCAAAAAAGTACGTACAGATGCAAAAAATATGGGAAAACAAATTAGCAGAACAGGAAAAGTTACTAAAAGAAAAAGAAGAATTAATTGAAAGGATGGAACAGGAAAACATAACAGAAATGCAGGTAAAAATAATTCAAAGTATTTGTGGAATAGATCTGGATCAAACAGTGCATGATGAATCAGTTTTTTGCAAAAGCTGAGCTGAAATTGGTAAAAAGAGAAAATGAATTGTATAAAGAATTAAATAAGGAATTGAAAGACAATTTGGTAACACAACAACTTTTGCAGAAGTAGCAGCTGGAAACATACAAAAGAAATCGAAGAAACCCCCAAGAATTGTAATAAAGAAAACTGATAAAAATGAAACCTTAAACGGACTTACGAAAAAAGCAAGACACTGTATAATAAAAAATAAATCTATTCAAACAAATACGATCAGGGAAAGAGAAAAGTCTGACGAAATAATCATAACGTGCAATGACAACCAAAGTGTGGATAGGACAATAAATCTATTAAAAAATGAAATAACAGATTCAGTAGCTATTGAAGAAAAAATAAAACCAAAAATGAAGATTGTAGGTATAAACAATCTTGAAAATCTGAATGATAAACAACTAGAGGAACATATAAATGAAAGAAGCTTTTTTAACTACCACGATCAAAAATGTAAAATTGTGCACTCATATATTAGCAAGAAAGGGACGCAAACTGTTCTAATTGAAGTAATAGGAGACCTGCATAAGCATATTAAAGAAAATAAAAATAAAATATATATTAGACATCAAAAGTGTATGGTGTATTATATAATAGACTGCAGACCATGTTATAAATGCGGCATATTGGGACATAAAGCAAAAAAATGTAAGAATCCTGCCAAGTGTACTAAATGCACAGGTGCACACATGGCAAGTGAGTGTACAGGTCAGGCCAATAAAAATTGCCTAAACTGCATTTCCAGTAATAATAGGTATAATATAAAGTTTTCAATCAACCGTGAAGCAACTGATTATACAAGATGTGAAGTTTTTCAAACTAGGGTAAGGAAATACATTGACTCAATGAACTACGTTGTCAAGCCAGTAATACCCAGAGATATAGGTAACGTAGGAAACTATATTAACATGCTCAGGCATATCGGCGGGAAATTTAAATACTTTAAATGTTTAATGTTTCAATACAGAAACAAATACGTTCTTAATGGACAATTTTGAGATAAATTTTAACGAAATAATACAAAATGAATATGAACTTATGAATACTGAAAATTTCAACAAAAGCATAGGAAGAAAAAATTTTGTAATCATTACATGTTACATGTTAATATTAGAAGTTTAAATGAAAATTTTGAAAAGTTAGATGTTTTTTTAAAGAGTTTAAATAACAAACCAGTAGTAATTATTTGCTCTGAAACGTGGATAATTAAACACATTGAACTATTTAGATTGTCGGAATATAGAATATTCTATAATGGTAGTAAAATTAATAAAGCGGACGTAGTGATATTATATATAAGAAATTTCATAAATCAGGAAAACAAAGTAATTGAAGTAGATAGAATAAAATTTTTAGTTACTGATTTAAATATAAATAATAATGAATTGTTTCGGATATCGGCGACATACAAGTCGCATGATATATCAAAGACTGAATTTCTACTTTCAACAAAAAAATTTTTATTAGAAAACAGACATATTAAAAATCACTGTATAGTCGGTGACTTTAATATGGATATAACTTATCGAGATACTCAACATTATGAAAATAATATTAATCAAGAATTCCTAAATAACTTTTTAGCGCATGAATATATTCCATGTTTCCAAGATATCACGCGACCCTCATACACTGGGCAAGGAGGTACTTGTATCGATAATTTCTTTATAAAAACAAATTCAATAGAAGTAAAATCATATAAAATTGCTAATCCACTAAATGACCATTTTCCACTGTTTGTAAAACTCAATAAAGTAAGAGCTACGTGTAGAGATACGAAAATATTTAAAAAAATTAACTATGTAAAATTAAAGAATATTGCTGCAGAAATGAATTGGAACACGATTTTATCAATGCAAAAACAAAATTGCGCAACAGTAGAAATTATAAAGAAAATAAATCAATGCGTTAGACTAGTGACAACTGCTACTAAGCAAAAAAGGAAAGATAGAAATATGATACATAGGAAAAAATGGATAACGAAAGCAATTATAGTATCGTGTAAGAAAAAGAATTATTATATAACATTTGGAAAAAAAAAACAAGGAGTCTGATATACTAAAAAAGAATATATAGATTATGCCAAAATACTTAATAGAGTAATTAAAGAAGCTAAAATTAAGTATGAAAGTGATAGAGTTAATGAAAAATCAAATGACTCAAAAAAATTATGGAAAATAATAAGAGAAAAAATAGGTAAAAATACAAAAGTAGAAAATAAAATCAAATACATAATAGATAAAGAAACTAAAGTTAAAAACAAAACTGAAATTGCAAACGTTATAAATAATTTTTACTACAATGTAGGAAAAGATCTGAGTAAAAAAATAATAGAACCAGATGTAAAGCCAAAAGAAATCGAAAGAAATCGCAAATCAATTTTTATTAATCCTATAAATGCAGAAGAAGTAATTAAAATTAATAATCAACTCAAAAATAACGCAGGAGGTGAAGATCAAATAAATGCTATAGTACTTTAAAAGTAATTGACTTGCATATTGCGAAACCACTGGCACACATAAGTAGTTAATACATAGGTATAGCATATAGGTATAGCGTAGAGGGCTAGGGAGGGGGAGGAGGTAGAGAGAGAGAGAGAGAGTGTCAGAGAGAGAGAGAGAGAGAGAGAGAGAGTCAGAGCGCGAGAGGAGCCCGACGCTGGCCAAAGAACACTTGGACACTCTGCTATAGAGTTCGGATTGGTGAGGGAGGGATATACCTATACCTAGGTATATACGATATTCCTGGTATAGCGCGGTCAACCGTCAGAGTGGAGGCGCAAGGCCCGCCGCTGACCCCATCGATACTTACGTACTGCTGCTCCGATCTGACCTACTCGATGGTTCAAAGGCGACTGAATTGCTAACGGGGATGCGCAGAGAGAGCGAGCGGGAGAGAGACAGAGAGACAGAGAGGCAGAGAGAGAGAGAAAGAGAGACAGAAATAGATAGATAGATAATTGTTTATTTTACTATAGAGTAAAAATACAAAATATTCATATAAAAATAGCAAATAATATATATACATTTGATTATAAAAATATTTGATATGATATAGTTATCACAGTCGTTACCTTAAGCATTATAAATATATATATATATAATTTTTTGGTATCTATCACAGAGAGAGAGAGAGAGTCGATGATGGCATGCTGTGCCTCTTAAAGCATTTATTTTGTAGTAAAGTACAATAAGAATATAGAGAGGGAAGGATAATAAATTAAAACACAGTACAATTGGGGTGAATAAAATAATTGAAACTTATAATTATTTTAAAATATTACATTTAAAAATATTTACATTTTTTTTTAAATACGTTTACAAATAAATAATTGTTAATTATTAAAATATATTACAATTCAAAAATATTTACAATTTTAAAAAAAAATACATTTTTATTCTCGTGGCCTACTAAACTTACGATTCAACAGCATTTTTTTATTAGACCTAGCTAAAATATTTTTAAAATTTTGTTTTTTAATAATTTAAAAAAAATCTTCGTCCCCGTAGGGATACGCCAATATTTGCGCATCCTGTTCTGCAGCACACGCACTACTCCTTGGTTGCGCGCCTTTGACCCTCCAAACACTATTCATCACGTTATTTTCAATCGCACTTTGAACCATTTTCGGAAGTGTGTAGGAGAAGCTGTAACAAAAAAAAAAGAATAAATTTTTATATTTTTAAAAATTCATTAAATTTTATCGTAATAAAAATCTATATGTTATACTTATGTGGCGTTAAGCTTCACTTGAATCTGTATTAGCTTCATTAACAGGTCTTGAAGTTTTCCCCGTGTCGGCTGCTCCTCAACGCTGCATCTCTGCAGTTTTTTCACAGGCGTCACTGAATTGAAAAACTTCTTGGGCTCTAATTGGAATAACTCAGTCTCCAATATGACTGAGTTACTCATGACGAGAAGGACCGCCCAACAGTATGTGCTATAATCTTTTTTCGCGATTTTCGATAATTTTTTATCTAAAGCCGCGTCATCTTTTTTCATGCAGCGTACGATCTGCATACTTAACTCTGTTACTTTGCTTATCTGTTTATGTAGGGTAGACCGGGGTAAAGTGGGTCAGTGGGTAATTGTGGTCACCCGAATTTTAAAGAAAATACAAATTTGTATGCCTCAAAACCAGTTTTATACCAAATCAAAAGTAAAATACTACTTATATTAATTTATAGAAACATCTTATTTCAATTTATTGAAAAG
>UELU01082923.1:0-26641 GCA_900490025.1 Megastigmus dorsalis
CTTTTGATTAGTGTATTAGTTTTAATATTAACTGTGTATTTCTACACTTTTGGTAGATTCTCTAAATTTTCTGGACCCTTAGACGTTAGCGACATCACATTTTTTTATTATTAAAATTTATGGTTATTATTTAATGGTAGATATTTAGTTCATTTTTTAATTCGATAAATTTGTTATATTAAATAAATATTAAAATAAGTAAACGCATCGCGGTGTGAGTTAGCGCTTCAATTGTCTCTGTCGCTTCGCGCTCGGTGCAAGCGTACGCGCGATCGTGAGTGACGAGACGGGGCGAGCGCACCTCCCCACCTCTTCGCGCTTCTCTTTCTATCTTTCTCCGCCGCTTCTGCCGCCCGCTGTAGCTGCCCGCTGATTGGCTCATCTTACAAGCTTTTAACAAATAATATCTCGGAAACTACTTGTCAGATCGAAAAACGAGAAAGTTACGTCACTCTTAGAATTTCGCGATCTATCGAATGGTATATACCAAATGCGATGGTATTGAATCATCCTGTATAATAGTATTATAACAGGGGTCACATCCCCCGGTCCAAATAAACCAAAATTCTAATTCTAATTCTAATTCTCTCTCTCGGTAGAGTATTGCACTCGCTGCAGTCCAGTGCAATTATCACGGTTGTGGTGGCGAGCTACACACTCAACACACACACACACACAACACACACACACACACACACAATTCACCGGTCACGGTTTTCTCTCTCGTTCGCGCGTGCTGTAGCTATCGCGGCGGAAATGGATCTGAGGCTCGATGGCCCCCCTCTATCGCGCGCTAATTACCGCTATCTCTTTCTCGCGACTCTTACTTACGCTCTCTCTCTCTCTCTCGCTCATCATCCTCGATGCCTGAGTGCCGTCGGATCGAGCATACAATCGAATTAACGGTCGAATATTAAATTCAATCGTGAATTCGTTATAATATATATATAGGAAAAATAAAGTGTCATATTTGAATGCTCTAAACTATGCTGTGGTAAATTTGTAATATTTTTTCAAATTACCATTCATAGTTTTATTTCTTACACTATATTATTCGAGGTCGGGATTTCCAGATGATACAGAAGAAATAACTAAGCAAAATTAGTAGACAAAGAAGGATGCCCATATGTGTGGGAACCTCAGGGAACGTAAAATTCATATCATAGCATTTAGTTATTATCTTGATTATTCATTTGCAAGAGGAAATTTTTCAGGGAAACGCAGGGAAAAATAGTTGTGAGCCTATAAAATTTCGTAATTAGCATTGGAAATATATCTATATATATCAATTTTCAATAGATATAGATATATTTTCAATGTTTTTCGTGGGCATCCTCCTTTGTAGCTTTTCGCGTGTAGAATTGTCTACTTTATCTATAAAATCAAACGGAATTGTTTTTCTTTTCTTTTCCCTTAAAGATATATTGTTTCACCTTTTAAATAAATATATAATTACTCATTATGTTTTTGCAGTAAACCTCGTTCCTTTTTTTATAAGCAAATAACAGCTATATATTATAGAATTAGTACACCCCTGGAGTTGTACGAATATTAATTCCGATTTTATTTAACTTCAAACTCTATCGTATATTTGCCAATAACTTATACAAAATTTTACACTTGCCATCCGTAATATTTAACGTTTTACATAAATTATCTTTATTTTAGTTAGCACGATCAATAATATCCTTATTTTTCGCAAACCAATATTTCGATAATAAATATATAGAATTAGACACAATTTACGTTTCGCCAGATTGCTATTTATATTATTAAATTTTATTTTCCAGTATACATGTATTACTTAAATTTCTAACGATTATTAATCATTCAAGCTTTTTAACCAATATACAAAGGATATAAAATTTTGTATATTTACTCTACTCTATTTCTTTTTTATATATGAGGCGTTTCACGTCAACTCTCCAAGCACGGTGCGCGAGCGCCAAAACACGCTGTGTTCAACTCGTGTTTAAACTACCTAAATGAACTCAACAAAAATATGTAGAACATAGATTTTGTGTATTTTATTCTCAGCTTTCCATTGGTGTAAGTATTTTTTCCGAAATTTTTTATTTTCACCTTTAAAAAATATAAAATATGTTATATCTCGAAAAGTGTATTTTTAATATTTTTTTTAATACTTTTAATCGAATGCTGAGGAAATTTTACATAGATACACATCGCGAAAAAGAAAACGTACCGCCGCTCCGGCGCGCCCGGCCCGCCTTACCCCGCGCGATACTCCGTACATATGCACATAGTTTAAATATTACTCGCTAGGTGGATTATACTTTGTAACGGCAAGGCGCGTTCGAATTCCGCGCACGAAAGGAACGGCGCGAACGTATAGGCGCGCGTGCGCGGGAAAGAGAACGAGGAAGAAGGCCACACGGAAGCGGCCATACTGTTCTCGTCTCCTCGGCTGTACGCCACGTGCTCGCGTTCGCTCCCGCGTGGGCGTAAGTTTCTGTGCAGAAAAGAGAGAGTGGAAGTGCGTGCGCGAGTGCAGTGGTGGAGGCACGAAGCCCCCCCCACTATCCACTACTCCCGAGCCGTCCAGGAGCGGAGATTGCGGCGGGAGAGCCCGTAGGATCGACGGGCAGCGGTGGCCACGCGGCGTCTGCAAGCGAGCCGCCTAAACGAGGGAGTGCGAGAGAGAGATAGAGGAAGAGACGTGCCGATCTTGACGGCCAGTCGCACAAAGTAAGTGTGCTTCGTTTTCTCGCAGCGAATAAGCCCGTCGTGAAAGCCAGTGCGGACGCGCACCGGCCGACGGTGACGCGATTGCGACAGGTTACTCGTCGTAGAGTAACCTGCACGAGAACAGCGGCGTCGGAGCTTGTAAGCCACGAGGCGAACCTCGTGGCAGCTCCGACATAGCGTCTGCGCGCGCGTATGCGAACTCGGCCCGTTCGTCGCGTTCGAAATTATATTTGGATTTATAAATCGGTGTTAGAGCCATTTATTACAGAATACATTTTATCTTTTTTTCGTTACTGAATTGAGTGAGTGTCATTTCGTGACCTCGCTCGCATCCCGTTTCCCCGCTCGTGCGAATACCGCCCTCGCCGTTCGTGGCGAGCTGGCCGGCATTTACGTCGGGAAAAGCCGTACGGTTTCGCGATTTCGTGAGCCTTTTCAGCTGCGAGTTCCCGAGGAGTGAGAGAGACAGGGAGAACAACTGTCTCTCTCCAACGAAAAGCCGAGAGAGATATCTCTCGGCGTTGTTAACAGGGCCCGGCATTGCACGGAGGTGCGATTGTACAAGCGGCTAACGTCCGCCCGCACCTCCCGCCGCAACGAGGGAGCGCAGCTGCCGCACAGCTGCAGCACACCATCCCGCCAGGGCAAGTCGCCCTGGCCGAACGTATCCCCTAGCCTGGACCCCGTTACAAGTTATAAGAATAATCTTTTTCAAAAATTGTAATGCTTTACGTAATATTAATGCAAAGATGTTTCTGTGTATTGACTTTAAGAATTTTATAAAAATCTTTATATCGTCATCAACCTTGATTCGATCCGATCTTTGAAAAAGATTATTTTATTTCCTATTAGATTGGTTTATGTATAATAAATATGGATTTTCAATTGAAATTACAATGCATAAATCCTTCGTCGAAAAGTAATCATTATTCGAGAAATGATTTATTAAACTTCCCAGTTTCTTTACGAAGTAAATATTCCGACGTACCAGATCAAGCTAAAATCTGCTTAGCTTGTCGACGAGAATTTTATAGACTAAAGGATGCTCCTGAGGCGAAAAAAGCTAAAATAAAGTGCGACGATGAATATCATAAAGCTGGTGTAGCAATTCTTGAACAAATAAAAAATAAATTTTTAGATTCTTCAACAAAAGAAGACAGAATTCAGTTACTTACTCTAGCCCCTCAATTTTGGAGTCATAATGATTTAATAAAACAGTTCGGCTGCAGTGATTGGGAAGCTCGAAAAGCAAAAGAATTAGTAGGTCAAAGCGGAAGGTATTGCAAAGAAACAGTAGTTTTTTACAGTAGTAAGAAATCTTACGAAGAAACTGCTGTAAAATTAAAATCAAGACTAGAAAAAGCCAAGTCTATTCCAGGAACATTACAATTTCATGCAATTATTCCAATAGGTCAAAGAAAATTAAAGCTACAAAAGACCTCTTTGAGTGCAGAATATTGTATCTTTCCCAAAACAAGTCTTAAACAAAAAAGAAAAATAAGTAATACTATAGCTTTAAAGGAAGAAAAATTAATGAAAAAAGTATTCGTGCGGGATAGCTCACCGCGGTAAGGCGGGCCGGGCGCGTCGGAGCGGCGGTACGTCTTCTTTTTCGCGTTGTCTATCTTATAGTAAATATTATTTGCACTCTGTGCAAAACATCGATTTCTATGTAAAATTTCCTCAGCATTCGATTAAAAGTATTAAAAAAAATATTAAAAATACACTTTTCGAGATATAACATATTTTATATTTTTTAAAGGTGAAAATAAAAAATTTCGGAAAAAATACTTACACCAATGGAAAGCTGAGAATAAAATACACAAAATCTATGTTCTACATATTTTTGTTGAGTTCATTTAGGTAGTTTAAACGGTAGTTAGGCGCGCGCGCCGTGCTTGGAGAGTTGACGTAAAGCGCCTCATATATGGTCAGATAACCCAATTCTATTAATCAAAATTAACTAACTACTACGACTTGCGCGAATTGCGACGGATTCAATTTTTATTAACACTTTCTATATGCAGCCTATTCATAATTGTTCACATAAATTTTCAATAGATTAAAAGCTTATATCTAATAATTAACTTACGTGCTTAACTATAATAATTTTTTTTTAGTTATTTTCACATGATTTTTTCTAGTTATTCCCAAATTTGATATAAACAAATTTACAAATCAGAATTTGAATAACGGTTATTCGAAGCCATTTTCAATTAATAATCAAGATTTAAGCAAAATTTTCGTATACCCCATTTTAAGAAGCACTCATTAGTATCAATCCAAAGATTAACCGCCGCACCTATATATTAAATAATAATTACTATAGTAATAAATAAGCCATCCCTATATAAAAAAGTGATGACCGGATGTTGTGAAGCCAAGATAAATGTTATGTGATTGGCTCGTCACGTAAATTTTTTATTTTTCTCTCGTTTCCGTTTTTCTCCCCCTTTCAAACTTTCGCTCCCCAACCCCAACCACTTCGTAAACGCCGCTGACGACGACGAATTGGATCACATAATCACAGCCGAAATCGGAAAGAACCGGGTATCAAGTATGGCGACCACGGCAGAGCGACAAATGACTACCATCGCGGACAGCCACAAAATGCTCTCATTGGAATTCGGAACTTCAATAGCATCAGCATGCCGCTTAAGGATTTTATCCAGGACATTCGGAATGGCAAAATTTTCCTAAACACACCAGAACAGAAGTCGCAGTACTGCATGGCCTTACTAGGAGGACTTAAAGGAAAGGCGCGGGATAGGACGTATGGTAAAACCATTTATACCATCGACGAGCTTATCGCCCACCTCAAAAACCGATTCGCCCTCGGGAAAAACTACGCATATTATACTGAAAAAAATCAACGGCTTAACTATGAAGCAAGGAGACACGGCAGGAGATTTTCACGACAAGCTGAATATCTTACTCAGCGGAGCCAAAAATTCGTTGAAAGAAAAATCGCTCGGCGCGAACACCGAAACTTTCGAATTAATGATGACTCCACTCACCAAAATAGCCATTGACGTCTTCATACCGGTTTACATCCCGATAAAGCTAGACAATTAGATGAAAGCCATCGACAATACACTCTGAAAGCAAAAAGTAAACAATTGATCGAAATCGACTTGAACAACGACGACTTACAAGAAGGAGTCCTTCCCCGTGTAGACGTGTGAAATAAAGCCGTTTTCATCGGAGAAAGCCTGGTAACAAATCGCCACCACACATGTAAAATTTTTGCCATCAACACCTTAGACGACGACACCACCATTGAAATTGATCCAATGAAATTACTCCCCTTCGAATAAGCCCTTCCTGATTTCGATCAATGTAGCGAGACAGACGATGAAAAACCTGGTAGTCCAATACTCGAGAAAACGTAGAATTACCCTGCTAAAGGAATTATTGAAACTATACCACTTCAATGAAGAAGAAAGAGAAAGCATAGACAGACTTATCGACGAATTTCAAGACATCTTCTTAATACGAGGTGATTCATTACCGCACACTTATTTGGTAAACCATTACACACCCACTACCGACGATACGCCAATACATACCAAGCAGTACCGTTACCCAATGATACACAAACAAGTGTGTTCCGATTCAGTTTATTCGACATAGAATTTCTGCTACTTACGTGTGTGTGCGGCTCGCAATATGTAAACACCTACTTACACATGCACAGGTTTTTCGATCCTTGGGAGCCGGCGAGCAGTGCGAGAACAACCGTCGCGTGAGTCGTACACATTCTGCGAGACTAAGAAGAATTTCAGTTAAATATTGTAAGGGTTACGAACCCATTTATTAGTGTAACTGGATTGCTTGTTTTTTAATAAAATAAATAGTGACCTGGTTAAAATTAGCCATCGAACGTCATTTTTCATGGACCCAACTATCAAACCTCTAATCATTCTCGAACAATTAATGATCCTTTGCGCCGGATCAATCTCATCTCGAAATCAATTATTGAATCTAGCGCAATTCCTTATCGCGTCTAGAAATCTTATGACATCATTCGAATGCGAAAAATTCAAGGAAACTCAAAGTGAAAATCATGTTGGAACCATGTTAATCAGTGAATGAAAAATTGACTTCGTGAAATCAAACTGAAAATTATATATTCTATCACACTTAACTGGCAGTGAAAAGTTTTCGTCGCAAGTGTCGTTTAGTCAGTGAGATTCACGCGGCGTTTGTTTACATTGTGGTCTGTTTTTCCTCTAAAGGTTGCTCTCGATTATTATCGAACTGTTGTTCTCAAGCTAAAAGCGTTTTGTTTGTCAACGGCTGCTCGATATCGCTACGCTTGCATACACCTTTGAATTACGAGTTTGTAAGTGTGACTTTGCAAGTATATCAAAATGTCGATTAACGAATTAATAACTAAACAAATCTCAGACCATGATTTAATGACGCGTGCCTTCATAAATCTAAAGAAGAAAGCTGCGACGAAAGGTAACATTGAATCACGTTTAACAAACTTAGAAAGAAAGTGGCAGAACATATGTGCGCGTCATTAGGCGATATTGACTCTACTGACTAACGAAACAAAGTGTTTAAATTATTTTAAGGAAGACTTTATCGGACAAGCGAAAGAACCTTTCTCGATGAACAAGGCAAATTTTTGGACGCTCGATCCAATTTAGAACAACCACCGTCTACAAGCACAACAGTTCCGTCCTCAGTCGTTGTACCGTCGAATGGAGCGCCGCGTAAGTTACCTGCCATTGAATTACCTACATTCGAAGGTAAATATGAGTGGACATCGTATAAAGATCTCTTTCAAGCATTAGTTGGCACTCACGACAAGCTTACGAATGTTGAACGTTTACACTATCTAAACGCTAGTCTATCTGGTGAACAGGCAAAAACGATCAAGAATATTCCAATCACGGCCGAAAACTATGATCCCGCCTGGACACGACTCACTGCTCATTATGCCAATAAAAGAAGTCCCATTAACTCTTGCCTCAATGCTTTATTTCAGATACGCAATATTACGTCGGAATCTACTCAGAGTTTAAAACTTCTCCGAGACAACACAAACGACGTCATCGAAACACTTGCATCGCTGCAGCGCCCCGTAAATGAGTGGTGTGATATACTGGTTTATCTTACGGCTCAACGAATGGATTTACAAACTCGACGTGATTAGGAGATGTCGTTAGGTGACTCATCGACGCCAGTGACATATAAGGAGATCGACACCTTCTTGAAAACTCGAATTCAAGCCTTGGAAAGAGTTGAGATGCCTAAGAAATCAGACAACTTAGACGTCACAAATCAGCAGGGGAAATCAAGCAATCAAAAGCCTACGGGCAAATCACCAACGTCTAGTCCATGGACCACAACCCGTACGATTACCCAGTCTTCGTTTGACAGCTGCACCTGTTGCCAGGACGCTCATTTCCATGTGTTTTGCAATAAATTTCGCGCACTTGATGTCAATCAACGACGTAAGTTTGCGACCGATCACAAGTTATGTTTTAATTGTCTAGGTCCTCACATGCTGCGGGACTGTCGCTCTCAGAAGAGGTGCAAGCACTGCCAAGGTTGTCAACATTCGTTACTTCACTCGACCATTACGAGTGGGACTGTACCTGTACCTGTGAGCCAAACCATGTCGCCTACCGACGCTGACTAAACAAAGGTAGTGTCGCTCAATACGAAGGCTATATATCATCAACATTCGGTGCTCCTGGCAACTGCGAGAATCACCCTCTCCTCTGAACTCGGACGGCATGTGAATGTTCGGGCACTCATCGACCCGTGTTCTGAAGTAACCTTTATCTCAGAATCGGTTGCTCGGAATTTAAAACTACCTCGACAGGCTGCTTTCATTCCAGTATACTTACCTCACCATGGGGTCGTCCTAGTCATCAAGGAAGATTCAAAGTTACGTGCAGTTTTCAATGGGTCTGTGAGATTGCAGAATGGACACTCAATCAACGATTGTCTGCATATTGGCCCAAAACTTCAAACGGTTATCTTTGATATTTTACTTCGTTGGACTTGTCTGATGGAACAAATATACACACCCTGCTACCTCTAAACTTATACTCAAGAACTTCTAGGTAGATGATGCCTTTGCGGGAGCGGATACTGTTGCAGAGGCGAAGCACTTACAAACCGAATTAATTTCTCTACTCGCTCAAGGTGGCTTTCCCCTCAGTAAGTGGATAGCGAATCATCCGGAACTACTCTCACAGATACCAGTCGACAAGCTTGCTTCATCCCCTCATCGCGAGTGGCAGTTGTAGGAAGTTTGTCACACTCTCGGAATCCTTTGTCAACCAGGAGACGACTGTTTCAATTTTTCCGTAAAAGTTACAAATGCCAATGAAAACATTACGTACGTCAAGCTCTTTCATTTATCGGACGTCTCTATGATTCAATTGGTTGGATTACACCTGTAACCATAAAATTTAAAATTTTCATGCAAAGTCTCTGGCACACTGGACTGCAGTGGGATGATCGACTGTCAATCAATCTTATGGAAAAGTGGGATGACTGCCTTCGTCTTCTCATAGACTTACCGTTGCTCAAAATACCTCACTGGAGTGGATTGCTCACAGAATTAATGCTTACGGAGCTTTATGGGTTTTCAGACGTGTCGGAGCGTGCTTACGCTGCAGCAGTATACGTATGGGCGGTGACCACGTCTGGCTCAGTAAGTTGCACACTGTTTATGTCAAAGACAAAGGTAGCGCCTTTAAAGGAGGTGTCCTTACCTCGTTTAGAACTTTGCGCAGCCCTCATCCTAACGCGACTAGTTAACCTTTTCACTCCGAGGATTTTTCTTTTAAAATTGACCTCGTATTTTAGCTGAATTTCATGACTTAAGTGAATGACATTCTTATGATAGGTCGCCATACGGAGTGCTGGTCCATATATGGACCACTCCAGGAGCGAAAAGGTTAAACGCGTTCAAGATACTATATGTCTCAATGATGTCGCCTGCCACTTATGGTCTGACTCAACAGTGGCATCATCATGGATACAAGGACCACCTACTCAGTGGAAGACCTATGTAGGAAATCGTGTGTCCGAAATACAAACAACGCTGCCTCAAGCCAGTTGGCATCACATATCAGGCAATGAAAATCCAGCGGATTTAGCATCGCGCGGCGTTTCATCGGAAGAACTTATGGCTACGTCCCTTTGACTACAAGGTCCAGAATTTTTAACCTCGTCGACTGAACCATCGAGTAGACAAATTAACTTCCGCCTAGATGAAGAATGTCCAGACCAAAGACCTATCTCTTGCGTTACCGTGGTGAAGCTACCCGAGGAATGCCTGCTCCTCAAGCAATATTCGTCTCTCAACAAGTTGTTACGCGTGACTGCTCGATGTCAAGAGTTTCTTAATCAACTCCGAAGGTATGCTCAACATCGAATCAGTCTTCATCACAAGGATCAAGAATTCACCCAATTAACCCCCGATCATTTAAAAATGGCGCTGCAAGCATGTATATCTTATGTACAAAATCTTAATTATAACAGTGTAATAAAACTGTTAGCTTAAGACCTTTCGGTGCCTTGGAGGAGTCCATTAAGTAAATTGAACCCTTATCTCGATGGGGAGGAACTTATCCGAGTTGGCGGGCGGCTCCAACATTCACTACTGCATCAAGACGAAAAGCATCCGATAAAACTGCCTCACTATTCTTGGTTATCTCGACTATTAACGCTAGATGCCCACGAGAAGACGTTGCATGGAGGAACGCAGTTGACCCTTAGCCACCTACGACAGAATTTTTGGATACTTCGCGGCCGTCAACTTGTCTGTACTGTCATCTATCGGTACCTTCGTTGCTTTCGGCAGCACGCCATGCCTGAAAATCAGCTTATGGCTAATCTACCGGCAGCAAGAATACGACAATGTCGTCCATTTCTCTGCTCCATATGTTTGTCTACGCGTGCGGTTCACCTTGAAGCGGCTTCGGATTATTCCACGTCTGAATTCCTCAACGTTTACCGTCGTTTCGTCTCTCGTCGTGAAATATGCGCCACGCTCTCAAGCTATTGTGGGACTAACTTTGTCGGGGCCGACCGCGAACTTCGAGTTTTATTCGAACAAGCCAAGGCATCGTCAAGCGAGATTGCCCACTTCCTCGGTTACGATGGAACAAAATTGTGTTTTAACCCCCCTTCCGCTCCTCACTTTGGAGGTCTGTGGGAAGCTGCAGTTAGATCAGTGAAGTTTCACCTCAAAAGAGTCATCGGGGAAGCTTAATTGACCTTCGAAGAGATGACAACCCTGTTAACCCAAATTGAAGCTTGTCTCAACTCCCACCCATTGCAGCCGCTCAGGGATGATCCAACGGATCTTTCAGTTCTCACACCGGCCCATTTTTTGATTGGGACATCAACATGCACAATACCCGAACCCTCCGTCGACCACATTGATATATATCGACTCTCTCATTGGCAGTTACACCGTCGCACAGTGGTCGAATTTGCTAAAAACCTGGCCAACACTACAAATATTCTCCGCTAATTGAATAATCATAATGAAAAGTCGTATTCTTAGGTTTTTGAGGTCGCTGAGTTTAAATATATGGTTAAAACTTCTATATTTTAAATGCTAAGAGTGGTATTATGATCATGGAGACATGAAGACATAATATGTAAAATTTAACCCATTAATTCTGAATTCTTCTCGACTTTCGACGATGTAACTTTTTCTGTAAATGTCCTAGAAAAATTTTAACTCCAATGTTCCTGGAATTGGTCTAAAGATCGATTTATAAAAGTTATAGCGGTTTTTTCAGAAAAAGTGAGTAATTTTCCAAAAAAATTTTTTCAAAAACATTCAGTTTTGTCGGAAAATAAGCATAACTTTCTAAATCGATGTCTAGGCTAATTCTGGTTAAATCGTTTAAAAGATGAGCTTTTAAACTATCTAAAACACGGTATCTAGAATTTTTTTTAAGATTTTACAATTTTTTCCAAGTTTACATAAAAATTTACAGCATCGCAGGTCGAGAAGAAAAAAATGAACATTTTACGTAATGAACATGACTATATATTATATACCTATTATAATAAAAAAATATACACAGAAATGTTATTAGAAATGAACAAAATTGTACGGTGACGATTAAAAAATTAAATTAAAGTTTGAAAGACAATCTTTCTAATAAGATAAATGAGATTGATAGCAAAAATATTCGTACACTGCATAATTTGGAATAATGTGAAATTTGCTATTTATTATCTGAATATGTAAACGTATAAAAGAGGGGCAGCTTCAGGCAGGATATTTCGAATGGATATCGTTTATCGTATGTTACTCTATCAAGAAAATATAGTTTTGAGCCTGGGAAACCTTGGAAACATAACTATTTTCATAATTTTGTGTAAATTTTAGCTAAAAAAGAAATTGATTTCAGTAGTACAATAAATAAAAATTTTTGCATATTTTCAAACTTTTTGTGGTTAGATTAGTTGTTTTTAATATGTATTTCAAGAATATACAATCGTCAATACCGTTTCCTAAAAAAAAATAATTTGATTTTCCTATCATATAACAAGCAATCCGTGAAAATCGTAAAATTGTAGAAAATCGCATAAGTGGCTATATTTTAAGATCCACAGAATTTTTATTAGTCACTCTATTATGGTCTATATAGCGTTTTTTATTACATTGTTACCTATATAATACATAAATCATGTTGGTATAGCGTTAGAAAATACTTCAAAAATTTACCTTTGTCCAGGTTTTTGACAAATTCGACCATAGTGCGTCGGATGCAAGAGCATTTTTGGTCCCGATGGTCTGCGGAATAATTGCATGAGCTTCAGCAACGCCCAAAGTGGCGTACTAAATAACAAAATGTTGAAATTGGAGATATGTGTCTCATACGATCAAACCTACTACCTCCATGTAAATGTCAAATTGCACGCATCGTTGAAACCTTGCCTGGAAACGATGGATTGATTAGAGTGGTAAAAGTCAAGACATTACGCCTACATATGTACTGCCGTTGAATCTATCAGGGTAAGCTCAAATACCAATGACTGCGAGTATAACATGCTATTTGACCCGACATCAACCATCTTCGGCGATGCGAAATAGTTATAACGGGCAATAACCAGATACAGTGGAATTACGTAAACACCCAAAACACCTGGCTCTTCTCAACACCTAAGCCGGAATCCACCCGTATAAGCTGCAATAACTACCCAAACAAAATAGTCCAGTTAACCGGAACAGGGGTACTAAAACTAGCAGAGGGATGCAGGACAAGCACTCTGGAAGTAATGCTCATGAGCGAAAACTAGCGACAAACGGAAATACAATATACATATAAACCTGAGATGACTCTCAAAATCACAGAAGTATATCCATCTCTACTAAACCAAATCGAGGAACTTCATACGGAAACAACCAGTCGAAACTCATGGCCAACACAAAAACAAACAAATCATAAAATAATAGAAAAACTACAAACCTTAAAAAACCATAAAAGAGAATTAACCACTACGAACTATACACTTTATGGCGGACTTACTATACAAATACTAACTGTTATCGCTATTACTATACTACTTATACTACGATACAGAAACAACCGCGCTAGCAAATCCTCCTACTCTACGGTAATAAACATGGACAAACAAAAACTGACGGTTCCTAGTAGAAACACTTCCCGAACTAAAAATGCGACACATCCGACAGCTTCCGACAAAACACAACCTACCCCAACAAGAAGCGAAACTTAACTATTGAAAGGACAAACTTCCTCAAGACAGTACTTACCGCGTTATCGGGACGATAACCTTTTAAGGAGGGGAAGGTAAAACTATGACAGTTACATTTCATAAACAAAAATATTGACTATTATAGGCACAAACAAACCGACGATGGCAACCCCAAACAACTGCGTACTAGTGCCTCATGACCAAAATGCACTCCTATGGGAATTGGTCAACTTGCTAGAAAGCTACAGGAGGATCCAGAACATAAACCGAATCAAATATCCCCACCAAAACCCGAAAATACAAAGAACAGGACACTAACATCTACTAAGAAACGATTGACAGAAGTACAGGAAGACAACAAACTATTCTGCATACTGCCACCAGAAACTAAACAAACAGACCTATTTCATTACTTTATACAATACGGGACTATGGACTGCTGCTATACTACAACAGGACAGAACGGCAACGGACACTACGGTTACATAGTCTGCACACACACCGATGACGCGACAAAAGCACTACAACACAAGGGATCACCCTACATAGTCAAAAAAGTAAAACCGCAAATACTACCAAAGGGCACGCTCTCACCACCACCAAAAACCTTTCACGAGTCATATCGAAATTGTGTATCGACGGTCACATTACACCACCACAATCAAATAAATGAAAAACAATGCCACCTAACAGTAGACCGTGGGCGTTTTGAAGTCAGACCCTTAATACCGTCACCAGAACCAATTAACTGCGACCCGGCGGGCGACGAAACTTATCCTATCAACCACCATTCCCCTAAATCCTACGACATAAAAGTCATCACAGCCACAAAACCCAGACCTCCGAGCCCGTTAGTCATCGACGAGACAGCAGGGATAAACGCGGACCCGTTCCAAGGAGTCCTCTGGGACTCCACCGAATTGGTCTCTGTGCCAGATATAAGACGAAGACCCAATAAATCGAACATGACAGCTACGACCGCGGAGATCGAGGATTTAATGTACTACCTTACCTTAATGAGGGTAGATCCTACAAATGACGTAGCGGAAACTCCCTTCTAGCTCAATCGCCAATACGAATAACCACTAATTCATTAATTCCTCCACAGAAACAACCGCCACTATGGACGAAATCCAGAAAGTGATCCTATGCCCCGACGACCCTATGGGTCTCCTGATAAAACAAAAGATCACAGACTTAGGGAGCATAACCTCCGGAATCAGTAAACTGGTGCCGATCGCGTCGGCCCAGGTTTTGACCGACATCAACGGAGAGCCAGTCTCCGTTGGAAAAATCAGGACAGACGCAAAAAACATGGACAAACTCTTTAACCACCTCAGGAACCACAGAAAGACAGCAACAACGACACCACCGAAAACCAGTACGACTACTACACACCAACCACCTCAAAAAACAAGTATGACGGCTGTAACAAAACCAAGGCTGTCGCGGACATGACCAATATCGGATTGGTCGAATGCATCAGACCGATCCAAGCGAAGGGCGGACACACTGTGTTCATATGCTTCTTCCACCCAAGGAGCGTGGAACTAGCCCTCGACGACCTAGCCAAGGAATATAAATCACGACCGATCACTCCGAGCGTACTGATAGGGTATTCAGGGCCCCTGAAGATCGCCCACTACGAGTGCGGAATGCTCGTGAGTACACCGGACATCTCTTCCCATTTGGAGATCTGTCGATACCAACACCCGACGGTACACAACCAACCACCTACACCCAGCGAAGAGGAGCTCACTCCACTAACACCACCAGCACTAGAGGGAGACCCCAACTACTTCTCATGGGGCATGACAACTACAACACCACCATCGCAGGAAGAAACCATCGACCTATAGGATCTACAGACCGAACCATAAAAAAAACCAACACTAATAAAAATAACCAACTCTCTAGAATTAAAATAGTCATGTAAGAAAAATTTAATTGTAATACTAGGTTTATGAAAACAATATCGAATCAGCAACCACATGTAACTATTTTCAAGCTATAGTCAATAATTGTTCTTTTATAAAGTTTAAACATAAAACCACTGAATTTCCATGCATCAATACTAGCGTATCTCAACCTAGCCCTAATCTTTCAATTCTATCTCTACCCCATATGAATTCATGCAAGAAACATGGCTCACCAATAACCCGAACCATTCCCTCCAAACGAAGGTATATAATGAACTAACTGGAGAGTACACAGGTATATACTCACAGAAATGGTACACACCACAACGAATCGTACAGACGATCACAAGGGACCACATTAGTAGGAAATTCATGATCGTGACAGCTGTATCGTTCCCAATAGTTCATTCATCCCCATTATCACAACCACAAACCAACATACCCCATACATCACCCCCATACCTCATTATATCTCGAACACACAAACTCTATGCTCTTTGTCTGTTTAGGCCCGAGACAAAGGAATTCATTTAACAATAGTCCGAATAGCATCAGATGGTAGACCATCAAACCACCATGACCTACAGTGTCATGCTCCTACACCAGCACGCGACCAACATCACGCCAAGATCAAAACAACAGATGTCATCGACACCTCAACACCACCAGCATACACAGCCATTCACCCCCTACAAAAGTAGAAGAAAGGAAATAACCTCATGCGACTGCGAGCGAACTTGTACGTTCCGAAATCATATGTATATGCCGCCACTCCGAAACTACTGTCACAGCCGAACGCATATCAACCTGTACCATATGCTCAGCGACCCGACCAATCTCGCTTTCGCTCTCTCTCTTTCTCTGCTGCCGCCATTTCTCCTGATAATCGCGTTCATCAGGGCGTCGAACATTTTAAGAAGGGGAGGGTGTTACGATACGCTATTTTAAAATTTATTTTTAATCTAAAATTTACTTAATGCTTAATGAAAATATATTTAATAATTTAATTCAATAATAATCAACTATCTAAAAACGAACTATCTAAAAACCGAAAGCCACCCGACTAAAACCAATGGAATATTATTAAGGAATAAAAACCAATAACTCTTACATTAAAACACGCGTACGTAGAAACTAATTTATTATATTTGTCAAGAAAATAAAAAGTTATTGTCAATATATTTTTAAATAAAATAATTTTTACTCAAATAACATACATCGCATTCTTATTATTATTTATTTAATAACATTTATAAATTTATAAATTTTGATATTTTTTACACTATTTTAATAATACGAATAAATTCTTATACTAATTTTAGCGATAAGAATATTAAAAATAGAATTCATTTGAACGCGTTGGAGGCATACGCGTCATCCCGCTTGCGTCGCTAGTTGCGTTCAGTCATAGAAAATGAGCGTAGCCGAAAACGCAAATCAACACTGATCTCTATACCGATCCAGTGATCCGGGCTGCATTTTTCTAGCCAGGTAGTGCAGGTTCCGCCGGCCGAAGAGACGTGCAGTTTTGAATTATATATTAGTGCGGGATTAGCCGGCCAAAGAGCCGAGCTGTTTTTAATTTTTTTGATTAACCGGCCGGAGAGCTGTAAGCAGTGCGGTTTGAACCGACCAAGGAGTCGTAGAGTTTTAATTATACATCAGTCGTAATTAGCCGGCCAACGAGCCGAGGTTAGAATATAATTGCAAAATTTCGTTTGAAGTTTATTGAACCAAAGATTTTGTTTGACCAATTGTGTTCGAAGATAATTTGGAAGATTTTGTACGAAAAATATAGCAGAAGGATGTAGTTTAAAAGTTAAAAAACCTATAAAGCTGTAAATTTTCAACACTTCTCGAATTATTTGAAAACATTTCTTTTCAGAAGGATTTAAATTTCATGTTTATGGTTTCGAAAAGGCTTTATTTCTGAAAACGGAGCTGTTTAAGTTGGGATCGCGAATAAAAGTAACAGCAAATAAGAATCATTATTTATTTATTTATTTATTTATTTATTTATTTTTTAAGCAAGACTTGCTTTTTACATTGTCGCCTGTACAACTGTGAATTTTCTATTTTTTTTTAAATACTTTCTTTCCAATAAGGCGTTAACTGAACTTGAAAGTGTGAAACAAAGAATGTGTAGATATTATTATTGGCAGCAATTTAATTTAAAATTTTAGTTTCTGCTCGCTTGCTCAGCTGAAAATATATTCTTATGCCGCTTGGAATGATTTTGTAAGTATCTAATTTTATTACATTTACATACAATTATCTGCGAGTCGCATGTAATAGCGGGAAATTTTCATGCCTATGTTTCTGAAAATACTTTATTCAAAAAGTGCATTGGCTAAACCTGTAATCCTGAGGATAACCCCTATCGAATAAGATTATTTAATTTAAAGGTTTAATTTGTAGGATAGCTATATCTTTTCGATAAAATTTAAAAGTGACTTATTTCAGTAACAAAATTTAAAACTAAGTGACTGCTCCACTTCCAAGCCTTATCGAATAATTTTGAAAGTGCCTATTCTGTTTCAAGAAAGGCGTACAGCTCACATTGCAAGTATACCTTTTTGAATGTTTTCGAAAATATTTTAATATCGAAACGGGATTAATGGTAAATTTCGATACTAGTACGATAAAGTGATCTAACTCGCTCGTGTGCAAACGTTCACATAAGGGTGGAATCTATTTCTCACTCATGTATCGAACCATGTTTTATGATACAACTTGTGATAAGCTAAATTGAACGCATGCGTCTTTTTGGACCTCATAAGATTATTGATAGTAATTTAATTTTTAATATTCAGCTGTTATACACGTGCGAAGCTACTCTTTGCGAGGGATAGAAAAATCAATTAGGATAATCAAATCATTATACTTTCATAGATTCTTTCATTATTATTCAAATAAAAGTTAAGTAAATCTAGTATTTATCTAAATTTAAAGCTTTTAACTTTTCAATTTGAGATCTTTGATGGGTAAAGGGATCAGAGCTCAAGGTTTACTTAATCGTATTTAAAGAACAAACTTACATACTTTGAAATATTAAAGCATACATAAGTTTCGACAATGATGGTAATGGCGAGAAAAATACTCTATTTTCATAAATTAAATTTACATATCAGCTGGACTAGCTTATCAGACTGAGAAATTTTTTATCCTTTGCGAATGAATTTTAAATTTAAAGTGTCTTATTTCCAACAGACATGGAACATAAATCGTCACATGAGAGTTAGAACAATCTAATACATAAGATGATTTAGAATCATTTCATTTACACAATTTCCCACGATTCACCTGTGATGCTGCGCATTTTCATACATTATGGACAATCTGCAGTTAGATTAAAAAATTAAATTCTATACTTCCCCCTAAAAATAGGAAGTTTCAGAACTGACGGATTAAATAGTATTACATTAAAACAATTTTATTTAAAGAATTATTTATTTTTATATCTGCTGATATGGGTTTCCGAAAATAATTAAAAAATTTTAAAAGTGCCTTAAAATACTTAGAATATCTTAAAAGTGTGACTGATTGGACCTCGTAATCTGAGTGATTGAATAATTAAGTTACTTTATTTATAATAAGTAAGATTACTTACAATAAGCTTATTTAACCCTTTAACGCTGGGATCAGTATTTTTTCTTTGCAACTTTCGGCATTGTAAGCTTCTATGTAAAGTCTTAGAAAAATTCTAAATATAGTATTCCTATTGTTTAAAGTCTCATCTTTCAATCGTCATCACAAGATTTGGTGTAAATGGCGAGTGAAAAAAAGTTATAGCTTATTTTTAGAATAAAATGCGTAATTTTTTGAAAACCTGCAGCGCCGAAAGTTGCTAAGAAAAAATGTTACGTCATTGAAAGGAACGTAATTGATATTTTAATTTGAGAGCTATAGAATAATTAATTAGGATTATTTAAAATAATTCAATTTACACAAATTACCTATGATCCGCCTGTAAAGAGGGAAATTTTGGTACCTATTACATTCTCTCTGTCTCTCTCTCTCTCTCTGAATGCTGATCTATTGTCGACGACTGGTGATTCTGAGTTCGTACAGCGCTTAGCTGATGAACTCTCAGTTAAAATCAGCCAGCACGGCTCGACGCACCATACCGATGCATCTCACACATGGATCGACATAATGTTTGTGGACGATAACGATACGGTACTGGATTATGGGAATAGTCTGGCGCCCTTTCGCAGCAGGCACAATATCATTGATGCTACCATCGACATTCACTTGGTATCTCCCGCTAAAGAAACTTTCAGTTTCCGAAATTATAATAATATTAACTCGGTTGAGCTCAGTGAGTTCTTGTGCCGCTGCGATTGGTCGTTGCTTTCTCAAAATACCTTAAATTCTGACTTGGATATAAATGGGGCGCTTGAATGTCTTAGTGTCAATCTATTGGAGGCTATAAATGAACTTGCACCGTTGAAAACTGTTACTCCTCGCAGAGGAAAAGCCCCATGGATTGGCGCTGAGCTTCAGCTACTCATCAACAAACGCAACGCTACGCATAGACGGTATAAAAGGACTGGGAGTGCCGTGCTCCTGGATGAATTTCTACACCTACGCAATGAGGTCAAGATGCGCATGGATCAAGAGCGAACCTCTTTTCTCAGCAATCAGCTTTCTAACGCTCTTGATAATAAGAAGAATATTTGGAAGGAAATGCGTAATCTCGGTCTCTTGCCTAAAAGCAGGGAGGAGTTGCATGGTTTCACCCTGGACGAGCTCAACACGCACTTTGCGGGTGTGTCTATCGCACCAAATGATGATATAGATAGCGCATTAAACATCATAGAGTCTGCATTTAATGATGGCTTTTGATTTCATCCAGTTACTTTTCCAGATGTAGTTCTCGCCATGTCTTATTTTATATCGCAGGCGAGGGGTGTAGATGACGTACCGCATAGTGTTGTGGTGAAATCTCTGCCAGTGTTGGGCAATTATATAGTTCGTTTATTCAATTCCTCAAATCACTGACTATCTCTCCAGGACCGGCATTCTCGATCCTTTACAGGCAGGGTTCAGACAGCATCATAGTACTTTGACAGCCCTGCTTAAGCTGACGGATGACGTACGAATAGGCATTAATAGAAGGATGATTACCTTGCTGTTGCTCTTCGACTTCAGCAAGGCGTTTGACACCATCTCTCCTTCGAGACTGTTGAGTAAACTGCGCGATCTCGGGTTCTCGAGGTCTGCACTTCTGTGGATTAAGTCGTATTTTCAAAGCCGTACTCAACGTGTGTTATCTAAAAATGGTTGTTCCTCTGGGTTGAGACAAATTTGGGTGTGCTACAGGGGTCGGTCCTCGGGCCTTTGCTCTTCAGTCACTATATCAATGACCTTAAAGATCTCTTTGATCGTGGGTAGTCAAGCATATACTATATGCTGATGACCTTCAAATTTACATTCAAACACCTGCAGATAAACTTCTGTAGGGAGTAGCTTGCCTGACTGATGCAGCGCTCGTGCCTTGCTCGGGCTCGGTAGTGATTCTCGGTGTATTATTAGATAGTAAGTTAATGTGGAAACCGCTGGTCGATAGTGTAACTAAAAAAGTAAATAAAGCCCTTTATAGCCTTCGGTTTATAAGGGCATGTACCACCGAGACTTTACGTAGAAGGCTGGTTGAAGCCTTAGTCTTACCCCATCTTGACTACTGCGCTGTAGTATGTCTTGACGCCTCCGACGAGCAGAGAACACGATTACAGAGACTTAACAATACATGTGTGCGATTCATATACGGTGTTAGGTGGGACGAGCACATCACCCCCTATAGAAAACAATTGGGCTGGTTGCGTGTTGACAGTCAGAGGATGTATTTTGCCGCCATCCTTATTTATAAAATCCTTCGACTCAATGAACTAACTTATTTAGCGTGATTTTTCCACAAACAGCAGCCCAGGAGCACTAGCAGGGGTGTTGCACAAGAACTCTCGGTGCCAAGAGTGCGCGCGGAAACTGGTATGCGATCTTTTCAGGTTCAATGTGCGCACTTTTGGAACTCTCTACCAGGCAATCTGCGCAACCTTCCATCTTTACACGAATTTAAGACGGCGGTCCTCAAATCTCTCCTTGACATCGATTCCTAGTCACCCGGAGACTAAACCTGATAATCTTAGGACTATTAAGAAAAAAAAAAAAAAAAAAAACGACTTTCAACTCGCACTAGGGGCAAGCAGATGAGTTTATGTTAACTTATTTTGTTTTGTTCCCTAAACAATGTTTTTAAAAGTGTGAGTGTATTTATTGTAATGAGTGTGTATTGAATGACTGGATTGAGTAAATGTTTCTTTTTAATTTTAAATGTTTTGTAAGATCGATATCGACTGCTTTGTAATTTTGTTTATATGTATATTTAATATAAGATGGTCTGTGATATTACTTTTAAGGTTTGAGACATATATTAAGACTGATTTTGAGACCAATCAAGTTATTATGCCTGTGATATCATAGAAAGACTGAATAATTTCCTATAAGACTGATGAGGCGTATTATTGTAAAATTTTATTATTTGAAATGTATTGTTATACTCTAATATTGTCATTTTTGTATACGTATACAAATAAAGGAATATCTATCTTTCTATCTCTCCCCCCCTCTCTCTCTACCTTATACTCTTCTACGCCGGCGAGGCTCGCGACTGTTTCGAGCGTACCAACGCCTTGCGCCGCGAATACTTGTGTATCGTCAAGTATTTTAAATTTAATGAAGATGCA
The DNA here is from genome assembly GCA_900490025.1 of Megastigmus dorsalis. Classification (NCBI taxonomy): domain Eukaryota; kingdom Metazoa; phylum Arthropoda; class Insecta; order Hymenoptera; family Megastigmidae; genus Megastigmus; species Megastigmus dorsalis. The sequence continues at coordinate 22,091 of UELU01082923.1, forward strand.
GTTCGATTTGCTTGGGCGAACATTGACCGCTTTTGAATCTCAGATAGAATGCAGACTTGGTAAATTTACAAATGAACCAGATACTGTACCAGTAACGGATGAGTTGGTTAATAAACTGATTTCTCAGGTCTCATCTCTTGAGCGAAAATTGGACGTGCAGTTAACCCAGCTGGAGGGGCTGCACAGTGATCGGCTAATGTTACTCCATAAAAATAAATTATTAAAAGATAAAATAAATTCACTTATAGACAGAATTTCTGTGATGGTTGACGATGCCACATGTAACAATAAAATTGTAAATAGAAATCTGACGAAGCCTAATGACGAAAATGTAAATAACGAGTCGCAGGTGTTTGTCTCGTTAGGCTCCACGCATAATTCTGCACCCTCTTGTCGCTCGTGCTGCGAGAGCTCTGGTGCGGGATCTATCGAGAGTTCTGAGAACTGCGAAGTCCTTATTAATGGTATTTTAGATGAAAAAAATTCAGATGTCAATCTTGAAAATGTTGCCTTAGCAGTGCTCAGCACTGTCCTTCCTACGATTGCTAGGGAGGACGACATTGGAGCTCGCGTCCTGCAGCCTCGTGGTGCTATCGGCGAGGAGACGGAGGAGACTGTCGGCGGCACGGAATTGAGGTCGAGAAGCCTCCGTCTTGTGTAGGAAATCATTCGTGCTAAGCGTTCACTCGCGAATAACTACCTTACCACCAGTGACGTTAATTTCGCTTCTCCTGAACATGAATCTGTCAGGCACTTGCCAGATAGGAAAATCTGTATTAATGAAATGCTGAATCCTGTATCATATCGGAAATTTTTGGGCCTGAGGCAGCTTGCTTTGAGGCTGGGCTTCAGGTACGTCTGGCACAGTGGTGGTAGATTCTTGGCCAGGAGGAGGGGAGGCGAGCGGGCGCACATTTTCACCTCCGCTGCGGACCTGCAGGTGATATCTGATGCCTATCGTGGAGGGATGGGCTACCCTACAACTCGAGTTATAGAGAAGGAGGGCGGCTAACCTAACATTGGGGGTGCTGTATCCTCTGCATGACTTCAGCGGGACGCTGCTGGTGGGGCGATGGAGGGAGCATTGAGGGCGGGCTTTCTCAATGTGAATTCTTTGAGAGTTCACATTGAGCAAGTCCGTCAGTTTCTTGTTGACGGTCTGTCTTACCACTTTTTCAGAATTGCGGAGTCATGGCTTGGCCCAATCGTCGACGACAGTCTCGTTCGGATTGAGGAGTAAGTCTCGTGCGTCAAGACCGTAATATTCATGGTGGTGGTGTTGCCTTATATATCAGAAATGACTTCAAAGTCAACGTTTTATCTACATCTAAAAGTACGGGTCCAATAAAACCATCTATACCGGAATTTCTCATGTGTGAGGTACAAAGGGGTAATTCACCGCCAGTCTTGGTCAGAATAGTTTATCGGCCCACAAAAATTGCTTTTAATAGAGACCCTGATTTTCTCTCTTCCTTACGGGATTTGTGTGGCAATTACAGTCACAAGGTTATCATGGGGGATCTGAATGCCGACTTGTTGTCGGCGAATGGAGATACAGAGAATCGGGTCGCTAGACTTCGATTCCGGTCACGGGCGGTACCGGGTTGCTCGCGGACTGGACAGGATGCTAGAGGGCGCACGCCGGTTTAGATTTTCCAGCATCACTATCGGGGAATGGTACCCTGCGGAGGTATCGGACATCCAAAAAATTCTGGATTGTAATATTGTCAGCCCGCGGGGCAATAGGAACCCGACACCTCTCACACGCGTTGACTTGCGTGGCGTGCTAGTCACCTCCACGCTCCGCGAGACACTGACTCACGCGTTTAGCATACAAACCTTAATCTTAGGTAAAACCACCGGCTTTTTTGAAAAGGGAGTCAGCCTCGAGGGCGTTGAGCGACTGTCCATACGCGACAATCCGACAGTGCGCCGGTCATGGATTGATCGGCAGCTTCCCGGCGGACTTGGCCACGGGCAGACGTCCTGGTTGGAGGGTCGACCCAGCGAGACCCTGACACATTTGAGACTATATAACTGCCCACAAATACGAGTGGAGCCTCTATTCAAACTTGCTCAGGACAATTCTGTACTCTACTGGGATCAACAGCTCTGGCAGCTCCCCGAGAGGACTTTCAACTCTACCAATGAGTTGAGGGTCCTCCGGCTGGAGCACGTAAGGTCGACGGTCGAACCCTTAGATTTCATTCATGAGCCGGTCCTCTTCATGGACCGGCATCTAGAGGAGCTTAGCCTCAAGGGCAGTAGATTTTTAGAAGCAAACGTATAGAATTTTATAGCCAGATTGGTTTCTATAGATGAGTTTGTAAATCAATCTCAAACGGACTTTCTAGACCTAGAGGAAAACGAGAATATAGATAAACAGAATAATTTGCCGTGTGAGATTGGGAGGGAGAAAATTGAAAAACTCACTCAAGAAAACCAAAATAATAGAAACTCTCAAATAAGCGATTTTGGCTTAGATGAAACTACATTAAACAGAAAAATACAAAATCTAGAAGAAATGGAACCAAGAGAATTCTTAGAATTTACAAACCATAATGGAATAACCCAAAACAAAGATGAAAACAAAATAGATGAGGGAATGTTATGGCACATATAACTAGGCCACGTTTCCCTAGGTTATCTTAAAAGCATGAAAAAAATTAGACGAAAGATTAAATGACATTAAATTTGAAAAATCAATACTGGATTGTGAAGTATGCATCTTGGCAAAGATGGAAAAACAACCCTTCTTAGAAGAAAGAACTAGAGCATAAAAACCCTTAGAAATAATACACACCGACACAATGGGACCAATAAAACCAGCATCATTTCCAGGACAAAATAGATTTATAATAGTATTCATAGACGACTACACAAAGCTTGCAAAAGCATACTCTGTGCAACATAATGAAGAAGCTTTTAGTAAGGACTAGAAATATACTTGGAAAAGACGAAAAAGTGTGCTACATTAGAAGCGATAATGGAACAGAATTGTTAGGAGAAAAATCCTTAGAAATAATAAAGATAGAGAAGATTGAAAATAATCTTGCACTACCACACACACCGGAATTTAACGGAACAGCCGAAAGATTTAACAAATCATTACAAAATAAAATTAGAACTTTAAACATTGATTCTGGCCTACCGAGAGTATGTGGATCTTAGCACTAGAAGTAGCAGTCCATTTATACAACAGAACTCCGCATAAGTCGCTAAACTTTGACACACCGTTAACAGGATAATTCCTAAAATGAAAACCCACTTAGACAAAATTAGAAGGTTTGGATGTATAGCGTATGCTAAAATTCCAACAAAAGAAACAAAGTTCTCAGAGAGAGCTTTTAAAGCTGTGATGGTAGGATACACGCCTACTGGTTATGTACTTTGGCATCCTCAATCAAAGAAATTCATACACACCAGACACGTTAGATGTAATGAAAAGATAATATATAAAGATATCTATAAACACAATTCAGAATTAGACTATAATCAATTAGAAGGAGAAAGACAAGATGAAATAAATGAATTAGAAGAAAAATCAGAGAAAAACAAATTACAGATAGAGAAGCCAAAGAAAAGAAAAGCAAAAACCAAAGAACTGGAGATCTTAGATGCAGAAAGACGTAAACTGCCTAGAAGAGAAGCAAAAACAAAAGAAAATAGAGAAAAATATATAGAAGCAAGACAAGTACATAGAGAAAATATGATAGAAGTTATAAGCTACACAAGGACAGGAAATGAAAATGACAATTACTTAGAAGATGAAGAAAGTCATATTTTCTTAGCCTCGGTTAATAGAGATCCGACACCCTATGTGGAAGCTATGAAATCAGAAGATAAAATCAAATGGCTAGAAGCACTCAACGAAGAAATTAAGTCGATGAAAGAAAACGATGTTTGGCAAACCGTCGACAGACCGACTATGACAAAAGATGGCAAAAAGGCACATATGATAGATTCCAGATGGGTGTTTAAGAGAAAAACCGAAGAGAATGGAAAAACTGTGTAACGTTAAGACCTTCCCCCGGATGCTCGAGTATACCAGGGTTTTAGGGAAGGGGTGAACTCGTGAATAAATAGTACAACTGTTTATGAAAAGTAATAAAGTATGTTTATTCCATTGATGGTGGTGGAGGACATTTAGAGATGTCTGAAACAAAGTAAAAATATGACGAGTTGTAATTATCGGCGATTCTTAGTTTAGTTTTACATTTATGCGGCTAGTACGTGATCCCGACGAGCTATTCTAGAGCGAATAAGTCATATGTACTCGGGCGAGGCTTCTATACACGAATATGAGTGAATCCAGTAATTGGGACACGGTGACCCAATTACTGACACCCTACGGATTCGGATTCTGGTGGTCCTAACTAAGGTACCAGTCCAGACGCGACGTCTCTACGATGATTTCTTACAAGTGTCGGTAACGAGGGGCACCTCAGTTACCGACATTTCACAAAAACGCGGGTTTCTAGTATAACGGTAACTGAAACGGCAGTTTACCGAGCGTAAAACGTTGGCGTGGACGGAGGAGCGCCTCACGTG
>UELU01083006.1:2848-22539 GCA_900490025.1 Megastigmus dorsalis
AACAACCTTAATAGATTCTTTTGAGCCTAGACTTTCCCCTAATAGCTCGGGATTCTCAAACGTTTTTATAATTTGTAAAGGCGCACGTATGAGTGTGTGTATATCACGATACAACCAGCGTATTTAAATTAAATCCTGGTCGAAATTGTGCAAGTAATTTCTGACTTATCCATCGTGCTATAAGCCCTGGACAAGATCAGTGTATGTTTAAATTAGTGTGAATATAAGTGTGTATATAAATCAAAGGAAAGAAAGAAATAATTAAAATAAATTCAGAGACTTACTTTTATTTTTTATATTTCAATCTAAGAACACTTTTTCTATAAATCGTATTGTTTTAAATAAACTTGAATAATCGAAGAACAATGTTTGAGAAAACTTAAATATTTGAAGAACAACTTTTTGGTAACTTATGATGTCTGTAACGTAATAATTGATTGTTGCTTGACAGGTAAATGAGTGATGTAATCAAGCTTTTCGCGGCTTTTATCGCCCTATTTATACTCTGGAGTCCTGCTATTCTTTACATGTTAAGGGCGCTACGGAGTGGGGACAGTGTCTTCTGCCTGGTTACACCCGTACACTCGTTATACATTGTTATTGGTTTTATTACAATTATTGATTGAATAAAAATAAGAACTTTTGAAATGAATTATTAAATATTATTATTTAAAGAAAATAAGAATTTATTGTAATTAAGTTCATAAAATGCTTTAATAGTTTTAAAAAAAATTATATTTTAAAAATTGAAATATATTCTGTACTCGACTTTATTCTAACATGTTACAAAATTAATAATAATAACTAAATAAATAACGCAAACTTAAAATTATATATTTTGTATTTTTCGTAACTGTTATTTCTCCAAAGTTTAATAATTAATATATTGTTTTCTTAAATTATAATAAACAATAAATAAATTAAGACTATTACAATATTATAATATTGATTTGACTAATATCTAAATTGTTAAACTAATAAATAGAAGTAGTCTTTTGTATAATTTATGAAAACATTATTTGATTATATGATTAGAAACAAATTTGTAATATGTTATGAACATGTGTTTCTTAAAAAACAAAGGAAACAATAATTATTGTTGTTTGTTTAAAATAAAATGATTTATATTAAAGTGTTTATATCTTTCAATATTTCATGATTTATGCTAAAAGAACAAAAGATATATTTTAAACAATTAATTTATTAACAATTTGAATTATTTATCGATCGAAAAGAATACGAGTACCTTTCGTTTCGAATTTATTATACGTGACTTCCTTATCTACATCCTATTGTTTATATCATATTTAATTTTGCATTTCGACCCAGTATGCTTTCATACAATTCTTTTAATGATTTTATTGATCGTATTTGGAAAAATGCAGAGCAGACAGTGTCCTGTTTTATCATGAGCGACTTTCGTCGATATTGATTTCTGATTCTACTAATGGTACGAGCATCGATGGTCATTTATCATGCTATTACATTTAATGTTAAAAATTATCGACAAGAGGCGCGAGTTATATGAGCATCCAGTGTCACTGAACAGTCGTCGTTCATTCACCTTATCACCTGAATTGTAACGGAGATACTATGGACAAAACAAAATGCGATATGCATTCATACCTGGTGACAGAGGAAGGAGCGAAAAAAGGGAAAATCCACTTAAAGAACATGATAATATATATATAACAATTACGTATTGGCTACAGGCACTCTCTGTTGGGCATCAAAGCTGTAAAGACGTGCATAAATAATAAGGAATCTTAAACTATTTATCATCTTAATTTTATTGTGTGTGCATGTGCGTGTGTTCCATCACCTTTGATCAGGCTTTCTCACAACTACAAACTTAACTGGCGCTGCGGACAGGATACTGCAAAGCTGCGGAATTTTGGATTCTCCTCCAACTTACAGGTCGGAAATGTCTAGCAAACGAAGCAGCTGGTGTTTTAACCCAATCGTCGCAGTTCACGCTTCGTGCTTGGAGTTCACCTACGCATTGTCTCAATAGAAATCTTCCAAGAAGAAAAGTAAGTCTTTGAAATTTCCTACATAATTCCTATTTATTCCTACAAATACAATTGATCGATTTGAGGCGCTATGGCTCAAATTACTATGGAACAGTTCAAATTAAGACTGTCTATCTGGCGAAACGCGATTCCCATATATGAAGGAGGAACGAGATTTCTATCTCATTTTTTACAACAATGCGATAAGTTTGTGGAAACTTTAGGCACAACGGATGAAGTGCTAAATGAATCATTATTTTCTCTTATTAAAGCCAGAATTCAAGGAGACGCGTTAGATCTCGCACGTGCTATCAAACATCAAATCAAGATTATGAAAAGAATGTCGTGTCCTACACGACTTCATAAATGTCTAGCAGTCTTATAAATTGTAAAATAATGAAATCGTTAAAAATTTAAAGAGCAATCACCTCGCAGCTGTCGAGCAGTGAGTTGCGAAAACGCTGACGCGACATTCCCAACGAAATACGCGATCGACCATTTAAAATAAAATGAACTTTTAAAATTCTGATTCATTCAACTGATCAACTGATTTGTGGGCGATAATAAAGATTCTCGAGTCAAGACCGGTTCTCACTTTAATAAATAATTATTTTTTAAAGTAAGTGCGAACTTAATACGACCTTCTTTCTTAATTAAACGAAATACGGTCTTAACAAGTACGCAAATGAAATAAAAACTCGATTAAATAAAATCAAAGAGCATATATAATTAAACACTCAAGATGCTCAAATAATCAGAACAAAAAAATCTTTCTATGAAAATGTAGCAAAAAATGTATTTATAAACGGTATTAAAGAACCATATCATTCACATCTGATACACTTTGATTTAAATTCCATCGAAGACTGCTTACAAAAATGTCAAAAATACGATGATAGTAATCAGCAGGCCGCATTCACTGCGTTCATGCGACAAAGAGGAAATAAGCCGAAAACTAATGCATATGTACAAACGTAAACCCGAAAAATACAAATCCGTTTAATTTGTTCGGAGCTCCTAAAAACGTGAGTCCGTTTCATCAACGTCAGGTCACACAAGCGTCATTCACACCGATGAATTTCGGAACAAACAATAGCAACTTCGTACGAAATAATAATCAGCCACCAAATCAAAATAATCAACCTGCGCCTACACTAATGTCCATCAGTACAAGAAATACGTATAGGCCGAATTTTGCCAATAGACCGAACTTCACACCCAGATCGAACAACAGTAATAATTTTGCACCGAGAATAAATAATATTTTCAGAAGCACTGGACCTCCGAATTTTATTTCGGAAGAATTACATAACCAACAGGACGAACAAGAAGAAGCTAATTATCACGAAGAATCAGTAGGGAATTATGCAAACCAAGGGACCGCTAGCAATGAAGAGGAAGAAGTCGACTATGAAAATTTTTGACAGGACCCCGATTCAAACAACAAGACGTAATAAATTTAAATAATATCGGAAATCCACCCGAATCACCACATCTAGTAACTACAAATCCACCATTAAAAATACTCATCGATTCCGGAGCTTCATCATCTATAATCAATCCCGAAATTGCGAATCAATTATTTTCTTAATATATTTTTCCGTATAATTTCACTCAACTTACGATTGCCTTATTGGAAATAAAAATTTACAAAAATTAGATGCAAATATAAATTACAAAACTCAAATATTTAGTACTCCGAAATTCATAATAAATTACTTAATGAATATTCCAGATAAATGGAAGACCAATCAAGTGAATCATTATAAAGAATTAACATCGCAAATAAGGACTGATCATATGAACGACGAAGAGAAACATAAGCTCGTCTCGTTGTGTGGAAAGTATGCAGACTGCTTTTATTGCGAAGAAGATAAATTATCAGCAACAAATGCTGTCTCACATAACATCAGAACAAAAGAAAATCGTCCTATCTATGTGAAAAGCTTTCGCTACCCATATCAACTAAAGCAAGAGATACAGGAACAAATAAGAAAATTATTACGAGACGAAATAATTCGCCCGAGTAATTCACCTTATTCTTCACCTGTTTGGATTGTGAAAAAAAAACTGATGCAAGCGGACGACAGAAATGGCCAATGGTGATTGATTACCGAAAATTAAATGATGTCACTATAGAAGATAAATATCCATTTCCGCGGATGGATGATATTTTAGAAAATTTAAGTAAATGTTCTTATTTTACTGCATTGAATTTAGCTAAAGGATTTCATCAGATTCCCTTAGACAAAGACTCCGTAGAAAAAACAGCTTTATAAAGCAGATAAAATCGACGTCACTATTGAATATCCATTACCAACAATGCAAAAGGAAATTAAAGCATTTTAGGACTTATCGGTTATTACAGAAGATTTATTCAAGACTTTGCAAAAATCACTAAACCATTTACAAAAGTGCTTAGGAAAGGGGGAAAGATACATTGTGCGGATACAGAATATAACGAAGCATTCAATAAATGCAAAGATCTTATTACGAATGTACCAATACTAAGATACCCGGACTTTGAAAAGCAGTTTCACATTACCTCGGACGCTGCAATCGGAGCCGTCTTATCGCAAGAAGGACATCCCATCTCCTACTTTTCAAGAACTTTAAATTCGGCTGAACAAAATTATTCTACAATCGAGAAAGAGTTATTAGCTATAGTCGAAGCAAGTAAACATTTTCGACCATACGTATATGGAAAGAAATTTATTATTGAAACAGACCATAAACCTCTTACTTGGCACTGGTCTCTAAAATCGCCCAATTCTAGAATAATTCGTTGGATAATCAAACTCGAAGAATATGACTACAAAGTAAAATATAAAAAAGGATGCGAAAATAACGTAGCAGATGCTTTAAGCCGAATAGAGATAAATGCAGGAGAAGAAGAAACTTAGGAAGATGATTTGCTTTTGATAATACCACAAGTTTCGTATGACACACCCGTCACTGAAGAAGAGATTGATAAAATACTCGATGACGAAGCAGCAACAGCTCACACCGCTGACGAAGACCCCGTATAAAAACATACATGCGTTTAATTACAGCATTATAATCAAAGAAGGCCAGGATTATCAATTAAAAACGGCAAAAGACAAACTTAAGGTTCAATATCTGTTAAAAATAAATTCGCGAGCGCCCTCTCCCCTCTCTGCCTCGGCGAGGAGGACGGCGCGCTCGCTCGGACTTTTCAACGGCTCAGTATGCACGAGAGCGGTGCCTAGAGAGAGGGACTTCTTTAACGTCAAGAGCGACTACTCCAAACTCTCGCAGACGTGTGAGCCCATGCGATACTACTGTAATGAAGCCTCTGATTTCTCACCTCATTCCGGAAACTAACAAATGGTCCTTCGAGCCGGATTTTGTCGTCGCTGGATGTGCGGATAATTCCTCCTAGAGAAGCCACACATCGGAGACCCAACTGTTGAGACGCCCACTTTCATCGAGGAGTGACCCCCCCTGCGAGACATCTACGCATCCGAATAGTAACCTGAGCCAGTGCGTGCTCCACGCGCCTTCTCAGCATGTAAGTCCGGCCCTTGAGAGCCCTGGAGCCACGCTCCTTGCTCCGCTCCTCGCTGAGTGTCGAGCTAACGAACTGATCATTTCAGGGATTACGGTGAATCGAATTTTCTGGGAACTCAGCAATCTCTGGCGAAGGTCATCGAGTCGTTCGCCCGAGCCGTCAACGGGACGCCAGCTGTGGATTGGACCATCGGACAAGTGCTCTTCCGGATCGAGCTTCTCAGCTCCTACTGGCTCGACTTCCAGAGCAACCACCTCGGCCTTCTTCGACTCTCTGCCAACGATGAGGGAGGCTTCGACATCGATGCGATGTATGAGGGCGCAGAACGCAACTTCCTCGAGGCTCAGTCGATCCTATATGACGCCCGAGCTCGGCTGGAGCCTGCGTCTACCACGGGGCCAGAACGACAAGAAACTCACGGACGTAGAACGCCTATATTATTTGAAGGCGCACGTTCAGAACGACGCCAAGGTAACGCTGGACTGCATCCAGATCACAGGCTCCAACTATGCCACTGCCTGGGGAGTCCTCCAAGATCGCTACGAGCATCGCCGACAGCTGGTGCAGGGTCACCTCACCGCCCTTCGCAATCTCCGACCATTGCGAGATGAGACCGCCTCCGGACTGCAGACCATGCTCGACTCCCTCGAGCGACACCGGGATCAGTTGCGGGCTCTCGAGCGTCCGGTGGACTCATGGGGCGACTGGTTTATCTCGATGGCTGCTTCCTGCATGGACCCTTCCACTCGCCGCGATTCGGAGGATGAGATGGAAACTCTAGGGATTGATCCCGACAGTCGGAAGGAACGACTACCCACCTTCGCCTCATTGTCTGACTTCCTACGTCGCCGCTGTCGCACACTCACATCGGTGGAAGGATCCCGCCAGACTCGCCCACTCGTCAATCGGCCCGCCGCCGCCGCTCAGACTTGACGCCACTTTCGGAGCCTCGTCACGCGGACATCCACCACCGTATGCGGTCATTGCAACGAACCGCACTACATTGGTCACTGCGATCGATTCCTCGGACTGGATTCCAATGCCAGGATATGCCAGGCTTTGCACCACTCTCTTCTCCATGATCACGAGCGTAAGCGAGAGGGCTTGAAGCTCGCCGAGCCCATTCCTCCTAAACGACGCAGAGAAGTCCATGGAGTTAGCACCCAGGCCAGCGTGGAGTCACGTCACGCTGAACCGTCCTGACTGGCCGTCCTCCCCACTGCCATCGTCTAAGTGAAGGGCGAGCGAGGAGAAGCCACCGCCGTTCGAGCAGTCTTGTACTCCTGCTCCGAAGTCACCCTCATATCCTTAGGGTTGGTGCGCCGCCTTCATTTGATCCCACGCAAGGTCAGCTTGAGCCTAAGCGGCGTAGGAGGGGAGATCATCGACCGCGCCCAATTCAAGACCCAAGTGCTACTCTACGTCCCCGATCGCCACTCGTCGGTCGAAATTGACGCCTACTGTTTGCGTCACCTGGGATTGTCCAAACCCCCTGCTGCACTCCTGCCGTCGGTGATCTTCGAGTGGCAGGACCTCGACCTGGCCGATCCAGATTTCGGTGCTCCCAGCACCATTGAACTCCTTATTGTGGCGAGCAGCCTCCCGGAGCTGATGAGACCTGGTGTGATCCGTCGAGCTGACCTCATTGCGCAGCGCACGGCAAATGGTTGGACGTTCTCCGGTCGCACCCTTCATCCCACCCGGTCTTCCACTGCGGTGACGTGCTCCACCCTTCGGACCGGCTCCGAACCCCGTTGGCATCAGCGGCTCCTGAAGATGATACAGAGATTCTGGGAATTCGAGGACGTCCCTCGAGTTCGTCGACTATCGCCCCAAGACGAGGAGTGTGAGCGCGTCTTTTCTGGTCACAAGCGCGACTCGAGCGGTCGGTACATTGTTCGCTTGCCCATCAAATCGGACATCCTTCCTCTTCTTGGCCAGAGCTTACCCAGCGCTCAAGCCGCCCTACGTTCTGTTCACCACCGCATGGAGCGCGATTCGGGTTTCGCTTCAAGTTACCGCAGGTTCATGGAGGAGTACTGCAGCCTCGGTCACATGAGGGTGCTGACTGACGAGGAGGCTCGTGAACCGCGGTCTCGGACTCACTATATCCCCCACCACGGTGTCTGACAGAGGGGCGATCGACAGCAGAAACTCCGAGTCGTGTTCAACGCCTCTCGGCCCACTTCATCGGGCTACAGCTTAAACGACGCTCTGCACGTCGGGCCGAGCCTACAGACGACCTTGTGGCGAGTCCTGATTCGATGGAGAAGTCATCGAGTGGCCTTCTGTACCGACGTGCAGATGATGTTTCGCCAGATCAGGGTGGACGAACGAGACGTCGACCTCCAGCGCATCATTTGGAGCCCGCAGCCGGATGCTTCACTCAAACACTTTCAGCTCCTGACGGTGACCTACGGCGAATCCAGTGCTCCGTACTTGTCACTGCGCACACTGGAGCAGCTATGCAAGGATGAAGGATCCGCCGGTCCCGACGCGGTTGGTGTCGTATTGAAGGAAAGGTACGTCGATGACGTTCTTTCTGGCGCGGACGATATCGCCTCAGCTCGACGACTGTGAGACCAACTCATCCGCTTGATGAGTCTTGAAAGCTTTCCAAGACCTCCCTGCTGAGGTCCGTCTCCGACCTTCATGGATCCAGATCAGCGCCGATGGACCCATCAACGAGCTGAGAGTCAATTGGGATCCAGTCGAAGATTGTTTCAGGCTCACACCTCCGTCGCTAGGGCTCGTCCAGCGGGGCAAACGCGAGATCCTCACTGCGATCGCGAGTCTATTCGATCCGTGCGGGTGGCTGGCTCCCGCCGTGCTTATCGCCAAGCAGCTCATGCAGGATCTGTGGCGGGCTCGCCTCGACTGGGATGAACCGCTTCCTTCGTCCATGACCCTACTATGGACGACTTTCACCAGCAGCCTCCACTTGATCGCCAATCTACGAGTGCCGCGGTGGATCTGCAGTGGACGCACACAGACCCTCCAACTTCACGCCTTCTCAGATGCCAGTCGCCGAGCTATCGCAGCTGTGGTTTACATCAGAGTCTCTGACGGGAATACCGGGCCGTTCGTTGGCCTCCTCGCAGCCAAAACCAAGCTCACTCATATCCGGTGTCTCCGACCGGATGCAACTCCCTTGCCCCGGATGACAATACCAAGGTTCGAGCTCCGAACGGCCCTGATAGCCGCAAACCTTCTGAAGTCCATCGCCGAGGATCTCCATGTCAACGGAGCCCAGTGCTACGCATGGTCTGATGCCCAGATCGTCCTCAGCTGGATCCGCTCGACGGAGCTCGTCGGCAACGCTCTTGTCGACAATTACGTGAGCCATCTCCAGGAGCTTCTTCCACTTAGAACGTGGCGTCATGTTCCCAGCGAACTCAATCCGGCGGACGTGGCGTCCCGAGGGGCCGACCTTGCTTACATAGTGCACGAGAAGTCCTGGTTGGAAGGGCCCGCATGGCTTTACAATTCGGAACAAAGCTGGCCGGCGGACATCATCAAGGAACAACCTGCTCCCACTTTAGAGCAGGCCGTCATTACCTGCGCTGTTCAGCAAACGACGCCCAGTCTCATCTCACGGTTCTCAGACTTGAATCGTTTGCTCTGAGTAGTGGCCCGCCTCAAACGATGGTCTCGTCGTCACTCAGACCGCGGAGACAAAGGCTTGATCTCCGCTCCAAACACCGTCGCAGATCTCAGGGATGCCTTCACGGCCTGTGCTCGCATGAGTCAGGAGTCCACCTTTACCAACGAGCTTAAATTACTCGAGCGTGGTCATCAGCTCCCCGCCGGCAGTCCCTTACGCGGCCTTGACGTCTTCCTTCATTCCGATGGACTCCTGAGAGTTGGGGGCCGACTTCAACATTCCTCGTTGCCCTATGACGAGCGCCACCCACCTTTGCTGCACGGCTCCTGTCCACTTGCTCGACTGGTCATCGCTTGGGCTCATATGCGTTCGCTACACAGCGGATTCCGAGCGACCTATACTTACGCTATTCGCCGAGCGTGGATCGTTGGTGGACGGCGCAAAATTCGATCTCATCTCCACCACTGCGTGGTCTGTACCCGCACCAGGGCTCGCCCCATGGAGCAGATGACCGCTCCCCTTCCGGCCAAACGGGTGACGCCCACGCCGGCTCGAGCCTTCGCGCGCACTGGTATCGACTACGCTGGGCCTTTCTCCGTTCTCACCTCCAAGGGCCGCGGGATTCGCACATCAAAGGCTTACGTCGCCGACTTCGTCTGCTTCCTCACCAAGGCGATACATTTGGAGTTGGTCGGCGATCTTACTACAGCAAGTTTTTTAGGGGCACTTACACGATTCTGCGGGAGGTGCGGTCGCCCCGCTGAAATCTGGAGTGATAACGCCACTTGCTTCCGCCGAGCCGACCGAGAGCTGAGAGCCGCGTTGAGGGACTCACCAATGGATTGGCGTGGTGTTACCGAAACTTTAGCTGCTGACGGTATTACCTGGCGATTCATTCCACCGCACGCACCGCATTTCGGCGGCCTCTGGGAGGCTGGCGTCAAGCAGGTCAAAGCTCATCTCAAGCGTGTGGCCGGTCCTACGAAGTTGACCTACGAAGAATTCGAGACGCTATTGGTCAGCATCTCTGCGGTGCTCAACAGCCGGCCTATTTCTCCCATTTCAGGCGATATAGACGACATTGAGGTTCTCACTGCTCGGCACTTCACTATAGGGAACGCTCCTACGACCATCCCTGAGGTGTATGAGGACGCTGGTAATCTGGATCGCCTGACTCATTGGAATTTGGTCAAGGGGCTACGTGATCAATTCTGGGATAGATGGAGCCGGGAATATCTCCACACCCTCCAGCAGCGGAAAAAATGGACCCGTCAATGCCGCAACTTGCAACTCGGAGATCTCGTTTTGATCTTGGATGCCTCCCTCCTTCGACCCAACGGGCAGTGGCCGCTGGGACGAGTATGTCGAGTTCATCCTGGCCAGGATAGACTCGTCCGTTCCGCTGTCACCAGGACGGCCACCGGAGAGTATGTGCGACCCATCACCAGGCTCGCACTTCTCCCCGTTGCTAGCTCCCCCGATCAAGGATCGTCGGAATCCCATTCCGCTTTGGCGAGCGGCCTGGACGTTTAATCGTTCTCGGAACGAGGCGGGCGGCTTGTTCGATTAAGGAACATTACGGCTCCGCCGTCCGTTCGGTCGGGCGACGTTGCTTTCGCGAGCGCCCTCTCCCATCTCTGCCTCGTCGAGGAGGATGGCGCGCTCGCTCGGACTTTTCAACGGCTCAGTATGCACGAGAGTGGCGCCTAGAGAGAGGGACTTCTTCAACGTCAAGAGCGACTACTCCAAACTCTCGCAAAATTTATTTTTAATCTAAAAATCATTTAATGTTTAATGAAAATATATTTAATAATTTAATTTAATAATAATCAACTATCTAAAAATCGAAAGTCGCCCGACAAAAAGCAATGGAAAATTACTAGGGAATAAAAACTAATAACTCTTACATTAACCTTTTCGATCCGGGGATTTTTCCTTTAAAATTGACCTCGCATTTTAGCTGAATTTCATGACTTAAGTGAATGATATTCTTATGACAAGTCGCCACACGGAGTGCTGGTCCATATATGGACCACTCCTGGAGAGAAAGTTAAGGCTAATGTAAAAAATTATAAGTGAAGGTTTAAGAGCGCGTTTCAATGTTTTTTGATGTGCTGATTACAATAAAGGTAGTCATAGGTAAAAATAGTAATAGTGATAGGTCAAATAATGAAAATGCGTATTTGAGCTTGAAAATTGGTATACCTATGTTTTATGAACCGCTAAATGCGATAAAAATAATAAAATAAAGAAGTAACCAGGATTTTTTTCAATATTTTTTCTACACTTAGTGCAGTAAATTGACCTTATAAACATCTATTACGTTCGCTTTTCTTGTTGGTCCATATATGGACCAGTCCCGGAGCGAAAAGGTTAAAACACGTGTACGCGACAAAACGCTCGACCCAACAGGATAACAAAACGCGAACTAAGCAAATACCAACTTGAGCTCGGCAGCCGACGTACGACTTTTAGCACCTAAAACTCACACCAATGAGTGCGAGAGAGAAATAAAATAAAAATATATTTATGATATTATCCACGACAATCACGATTTACACAATTATACCGTTAATTAATAATTACATAGGAATGCTCGAATCTCTCTCGCATTTATTAATGCACACAAACCACCGAAAACATTTAAATTAAAATACAACATTTTTCCCCAAAATAAATCAAATAATAAATAATTAAAAAGAAGGTTCGACCATTAAATCTCATCTATTTAACCCAAGGGACACGATTTTTTTTTCATTTTCAAGCGTCATTCTCAAAAGGGAATCGATTGAATAATTTCATTCCAACTACATATCCTAGTGTATTTTTTCGTGATCTTTCGATTTTCGGGATCAGAATTGTGATTAAGTGCTCGAGAAAAAAAATATGGCCAACTTTATACTGAAAAGTACTGAAATTTTCGGAATTTTTTTTTTAATATTTTTTTTGTTAGATCAAAAAGTTCTCTGACCCACTCCGGATTGGTGAAAAAAATTCTATCGTTAACTACAACTATCGCCTCCACCTTTCTCCACAATCCAGAGTGGGTCAGAGCACTTTTTGATCTAACAAAAAAAATATTAAAAAAAAAATTCCGAAAATTTCAGTACTTTTCAGTATAAAGTTGGCCATATTTTTTTTCTCGAGCACTTAATCACAATTCTGTGCCGGAAATCGAAAGATCACGAAAAAATACACAAGGATATGTAGTTGGAATGAAATTATTCAATCGATTCCCTTTTGAGAATGACGCTTGAAAATGAAAAAAAAAATCGTGTCCCTTGGGCGTTAATGGGTTAAAACTTAAAAATCCCATAAACAATAATATTTAAACTTACACGTATAGTTATGCCTCACCTTCAAAAGAAGTGTAAGCTCAGGGATTTGGACAAGGAGTGAGCTAGGTTGAGTGGGAGAACTGCTCTCCTTCAATGCTGGAAGACTGCGTCCGGACTCGGTGGAGCGGGGGGACAGGCCATCCCTATACCGACCCATTGAGCCGGGCTGCATTTTTCTAGCCAAGCAGTGCGGATTCTGCCGGCCAAAGAGCCGTGCAGCTTGGGATTGTAATTTTTTGATTGACTGGCCGGAGAGCCGAGTGCAGTTTTAGTCGGCCAAAGAGCCGAGCTGTTTTTAATTTTTGATTAACCGGCCGGAGAACCGAAGAGTTATATTAAGATTTTGAAAGATATTGCGGAAAGATTCATTTGAAAGATTTCGTTTGAAGGATATATTGCATTAAAGATTTTATTTGACTAATTTTGTTCCAAGATTATTTGAAAGATTTTATTCGAAAGATATTACAGGAGGATATAATTAAAATATTTCGTTGAAGGATACAAAAGATTTTATTTGAAAAACTGCCGATTTATATAGAAAAATAAAAACAAGCACAATAAACCAAAAGGAGTATTCTCGTTTTAATCTCTATTACAAAAGAAAACCCAAAGAACATTGTAAGAAGGAAGGAGGATCAGTAATAAATATAATAACCACAGAGGGAAGTTCAAATCCCAAAGAAAAAGGAAGAAATAAGGTAAGAACTTACATTAATCTAAACAAACAAATTTTAAGAAGAGGAACTACCGAGAGAGACCGGAGAGAGTTTGCGATGCCACAAAAAGCAGTCAGGCCCATACGGGACGTGCCCTCGAGCCCTCTTAAATATATGTATATCTTATAAATGATGATTTTCTGTTGCTTATAACGTAACAAACTACAAATTTTTTTTCGTGGAAAAGAAGATTGTTAAAATTATTTTTATTTTTAAAATGTTGGGCTGCTCCATCTGTTGAATAGTACACTTTTATTACTGTGAACCGAGATTTAAGATAAGTGATTATGATTCTTTGATATTCATAAACTGCGAACGTATCATGAATTAAATTATCGAATATGATAGCAATACTTACATATGTAGTTTTTTACTATTAATTTAATGGTAAAATTCTTCTTTTTGAAAAGCCAGCTACAGCTCGAGACGTCGGCAGGATTGTACAAGCAACATGCAAGTTGTGGAAGGAGGAGTGCCTTGTAAAATGTTTACATAAAGATATACGAGAGAATGCTAGTCAATTTCTAGAATTAGTAGAATTACGTTTCCCTAAATTAATCTCTAAAGTCGTTTCCTAGTCCCAGACTCACATGGATTTGAAGAGAGGATTAGTAGAGCTACCAAGCACAAAAGGTAAAAGTGTTTGTCTGATTACAGTATTGCAATTCGAGATAAGGCTTATCAGGCTCTGAACAAAGAATTTCATTACCAAGCATGGTTGAATCTTGCTGAAGCAACTCTTGTTAGTATTCTTGTGATAAATAGAAGGCGCCCTGGTGAAGTTGGAAGACTCATGGTAGTTTCATACACTAATTCAAGAGAAAAGATTTCCGAGTCTACAAATCCAAATCTTTACAATAAGATGTCCGAAGGTGGTAAAGTCTTAGCTAATCGATGTTCACGGATTATTACTCGTATGAAGAAGGATAAAAAATTTGCTCTTATCTTACTTAATCAAGATATGGAACAATGCATTGATCGAATTTTAGAGTATAGACAATTTTCTGAGGTTTCCAGCGATAATCCATATGTATTTGGATTAAAAAATATTGATTCTGAACAACGTTTTATAGATGTATGTTCTCTTCTAGCTAGAATTACTCTTGATTTGAATGAGCGACAAGTTCAGAACCTATCCAAATTCATGGGTCATGAAAAGGAAATTCATATGAATATATATAGACAGCTAGTTGCTACAGAAGATATTTTGTGTGTTTCACAGTGGCTGGAATATGTACAAGGTGAATTTTTAGAGACATCCAACGGAAGACTTATAGTTGACAGAGAAGATACATCTGATGTTGAGAACAACGACCCAAATACTCTTCCCAATCAGTAATCCTTTTCTTTCGAAAATGATGAAAATCTGTATGGTGGGTAAACTAAATTTTAATAAATTAGTTAGTATAAAATTGTCGAATACGAACAGTTGCTCGAAGGGACATTAGCTTTTACATTTAAATTGTAGCTAAAAATAGATAATAACACATTTCTGACGTTCTACTTTAGTTATTATTTTTTACAAATTCTTAATTTTATTACACGAATGATTTGTTGAATTTAAATTATCTATATACATTTTCTCCCACTCAATCAAGATTGTATGATGGTGCGCGCGCACCCATCAACGCATTTTACTTGTAGGCATTGAATTGTCTACGTAAACACTTCTTTCATATAAAAGTTACGGCCGAACTGCTTAGGAGAACCTTATATGCTCGTCATGGCGAAAATTATTAAACCCCGTACATTAAAAAATTTAATGTATATCAAAAACAGTTATCTACAAAAATAGATCCATTTTTTAAATTTCACTTATATCTCACTTAAAATTTAAAATTTTTCATAAAATGTTTGTTATTTTAATATTTTAGCCAAAAATATTTCAAATGTATTTTCGAGCAAATGTCCTTTTGAGCAACTTTCCCTTCGAGCAATCGATTTTCAAGCAAAGGTGTTCGAGCAAAAAGTTTTCAAGCTACTCTCCGTAACGCAAAATTATCATGGGCCTGCGACCTGCAATGCTTTCGAGAACAGAAACAGGAGAGGACTTTTTTGAAGTCTTTTGACGTGCTGATTTAAAATCTGGTAACAGAATTGCTCAATCGCGTCAGGATTTTAAGATATTCAAATCTAAAGTTGCAAAAATCACTGTTTTTCAACATATTTAGACTTAAATAGTAACTATGGTAAAATTTCCTGATTAAAAAAACTAAAATTATTTTTTCGTTGCAGTGGGCATAAAGTCGCACTTTAGGCCTTGTGCCAATTTTCAAATATGCAATTTTACGCCCTCAACATCGAAAAATAATGTTCGCACCTAGGGCATAAAACTTAATACCATTATGTGATCCGAGATCCCTCGTGCCGACTTGGCGGCCTTCAGGCTCAGCGATCATACGTGGGTGTAAATTTTCACGCTCATGGTACGAACTGACTGTCGTACAGTCAAACACTGTAAAACAGTGGCTTGGTTATTATTCCAGTGAAATGATTGAGTAGAATTCTGTATAACAAAAACATAATTTTCTGTAGAATCACAACATACCAAAAATTCTCCTTCTTGCAGACTTCAAATAAGAAAAAAAGCAATCAAAAAAGCTTCAAAAGACAAAATAAACATGAATTAAATTCTTATTATTTATTCATATAAATCCAAAGTATCAGTGAAATTTTTAAGTAGCTTTATTTATCGAGTTAGTGCATGCTGCACATTCAGTAACTCTATGTTCCTAAATTATATTAACTTGTTGCTTATGATTCATTTTCCTATATTTATGGCTTTAAACTTTAAAAGACTATAGCATTTTATCATGTACCAGTAACCACTCAAGTAATAACTATATTTTGAAATCTCTTTTTATTATCATAACATTTAATCCAGTCCACATGCCTCAATTCATAACATACCATAGCCCCAAGTCCAACTATCCTGTAATGTTCAATCTCTTGACCATAAATCACAAATTCATCACTTGAAACTCCCTAAGTTTTTAAGCCGGATTTTCATAATCATTTGAATGCAATTTCTAATTTTCATGTTTTTTAGACTCATTTAAAGTAACGTCAAAGAGAAAAACTGTGCGAGATTCTACACCTGACTCCTCCGAAAGCGACACATTGCACGGGGAAGAAGAAATCATTCCGAATAGGATTCGACTTGAGATAAAAAAAAAACAGAAAAAGGAGGTAAAAATTATGTTTCCAGATACTATTACTTCATCACCCTAAACTTGAATTTAGGATTTTGGAAGCTACAGAGTAATTGATTACTCTGCAGCTTCCAATCTCTCGACCATAAAATACAACTTCATAACCTGAAACTCCATGAGCCTTTGATCATGACCTTCATAATCATTTGAATGCAATTTCTAATTCTGCTACGGAGCTAATTATATAAACACAGTCACGTTGATACATATATACGTACCTATACATATGCGCATATATTCAGATATATATATATATACAGAAAATCAGAAAATCACAAACAGGGAGGTACACAGTTTTGTGTACATACAGATATACGTAAATACAGAGACATAAATACATAATTATGCACAAATATTACGTGAGATGCACATACATAATGACATGTATACACTTAAGCGTTTTGACACACATGCAATCATATTCTCATTGTCGCAGAGTTACATTACGCCTAGTCACAAAACGACACAAATACACATAGAAAGATACATGAAAACTCCCACAGAATGTAAACAAAGCTATAATATACAGATTCATATACTCCGATAAATAGTTGCACTACTAAATGAAGCGACGTATTTAAATAATACGCCAACTCTTAACGATTCATTGCAATTTGTACTAATAATTGTTGTAATTTGTTGAATTCCATGCATTCCTTAAATATGGTGTCTTTTTGAGGATTATATTCACTCGCGATTTGGAACGATTAATTACGTGTATTGAAACAAATTGGTAGAGATTTTCTTAAAAGTTTTGTTCAATCCATCATTTCAGGATGTAAACATTAAATTTGAAATAAATAATTTTTTTAGTGTGATACTATGGCACTTTTTCCTACACGTCTTTAACAATTTTAATAGCGTAATCTTAAAAATGATATTTTTTTTCTAGAAATACCTTCCGGAAAACCACCAGATAAGTCTGCCGATGCAGATAAAATGTCTCAAAAGAAGCCAAAAAAGAAGCCTGTACGTGAAGACTACGAAGAAGAAAAAAGAGGTAAGAAATACTTAATGCAAAAATGCAAATACTCGCAAAAAAAATGCACAGATACACAGATACAGGCACTGAGAACAGTAAAAATATTAAATCATACAGATACATAAGTACATTAAAATACATATACCCTGTTGAATAAAGTAGCAAACACATAAATATCCAGAAATTCTAAAATAGATACCTAATCACACAGGCATGGATACATTCACACTCGCGCGAGCGCTCAAATGCACTATTTCGTACTTTACAACAAAGCATTTTATTTACAGGCAGAGGTAAACCTGCCTGCTAACTAACTAAGAGGTAACTGAGGAAAACCTGGTCTGCTGAAGAAAAAGAAGCGTTCGAGAGAGCATTTGCTAAACATTTGTCAAAGGGCCAAAATGTGAATGCTAGCCAAATTCGGAAAGCTATAACAGACTTCCCTTGTTTGGCCAAAAAATGGAGGAGCTGCTCTAAGAACACAGTTCTCAAATATATATTCGAAGAATTTGATAGAAATCGCATAATAATATTGTTTTCGATTTTATTCCTAATAGTTCTTTTTTCTATATTCGTATCTGTTATAAAGCATATAATGTATATTATAAAATATATAAAATACACGGAGAAAAATGTGCTACTAATCTAGTAGCAAACGGCTGCTATTTAAACAATATCAGACCTCTGCTACTAAATCAGTAGCAAAATGCTACTGTATTTGCCGCAGCGTGCTACTATTTCAGTAGCAGGCACTCTACTACTACCTTAGTAGCAGAGCTGCTATAAAATTTACAGCAAGCTGCTACTAATTCGGTGCGTAAGAGTCTCTTGTAACCCCACTCCTCCGCCACGCACCGCCCCTCGCCGCGTGGTCCCGCGTGGCGCGTATTGCGTTAACAAAGAAAAGTTGAAGTTGAAAGTTTTATTTGCTTGTATCTCGAGAACGGCTTCGTCCTCGAGAAATTGGTTTACACCAAACGAAAAAACGTAAAATTTTGCATCGGAGATGGGTATTTACTCGATTTTGATGAGTGTAAAGTTTCGAGATAATTAGTCGAAAAGAAATGGAGCCATCTCTCTCCGCGCTTTTGACTGCTGAAAAACGCAGGAAGCGCGGGTTCGATCCTACCTTTGGGCAAATTTTTTTTTCTTTTAATTGATTTTATCATACCTATCATTAGATTGTCACTATTTGAATGACAGTAGCAGGAGTGATAAAGTATTCAAGCTTTCTTAATAAAGTATTATACTTAAGCCGATTCAAGCTATCCTAAGCCGTTCAGGGAATAAAAAAGTTTGTATAAGTTCCTATATCATATCTATAATGTCGATTTGTAATGATGGCCAAGAGCGTTAAGGCGCGAGCACTATCGTTTTGCCGATTCGTGCGACAAGGGTTCGATTCTTGTAACCTGCAAAATTTTTTTTTTATGTAACTTTTTTTTCCACAATGCATTCCTACTAATAACGATATTTTTCTCCAATACTCATTAGAATGAAGGTAAATGAATGAGGGAAAATAATAATAATTACTTATTTAAAAAAGTGACAATAAAATAGTAACATTTAAAGGTATATCACTCTAAATGCTAAAGTACAAAATTGACGCTATTAAGTACAAATTGACCAATTTAAACTTTAGAAAGGACTAAATCTGAGATTTTGTGTTTTTAAAGAATAAATTAGCAAATTTACACTTCTCAAAAGCATAATATTAGGTGAATAATATTATAAAATACATTTTATTCCATAATGCATATGTTGTAACGGGGTTTTTCCGGGGTACTTTAGCAGCAGTTACTTACCCCGGAACGTACCGGGTACGTCCGACGGCAACTCCAAGCACGAGTTGCCGCGGCCCGCTAAAACGTGAGAGCTCCGTGCTCTCACTTTTCTCTCGTTCTCGGTGTGCTCGTGTGTGTGCGTTCCCTCACACACATACTGCCGGCTCTCTTTGCCGGGCTCGGCCGCTCAGCTTGTTGCTGCAAGTCCCGCGGAGAGTGGCGGTAATCGGGGCTCGGACACGGGAGATTCGCAATGAGAAAAATACTGGACGAATAAACTGTGACAATGACGTTTATTCGTCTACGAACAATAAATCAAATACAAAAATCCGCGAGGTGTTAGTGTATGCGCGCCGGCCGCTGCCGTCGAACGCGCACACTTCAATTCAAATTCGAATACAAGATATTCGCGACGTCGAACGGATCGCACGTTCGAATATTTAACTTGCCGAATATAATATTCCAATGAATATTATATTCAGCCCAGCGCGTGTATAGCTCGGCTATACTC
>UELU01083089.1:0-11033 GCA_900490025.1 Megastigmus dorsalis
GTTCATTACCATCAGGAGGGATGAATTACCTTCATTGAATAGGCCTATTGCTAAATAAGCGGCCACTTCAACGACTTTTAGACCGCAATGTAAATGTTTTGGTACCAATCTCCAAATGGTTGAGTTGAAACTCTCATTTGCATTTTGTGTATGCCCACCTAAACATCTCTCCAGTAATTCAACTTTCGGATCGTCATTATAAGGATTCAATTTAATAATTGCTAAAAAAGTCTTGGAATCACCGTCACCAATATAATTTCCATACTTTACACCGTGACGTTCCTCTGATGTTGAAAACATTGCTTTCACAGACTCCACTTCCATGCTTCCTGCAGAACCTTCGCAATTTTTATTACATTCTTCTTCATCGTGCTTTTCTTTCCACTGTAAATATTTTTCAGAATCTTTGGATTTATTGTGCCATTTCACACAAGCATGACAATAACTGCTTCGTACATCTAAATCGATGACTTTACCACAATTATAAGCGATCAAACTTGTTACTCCAAACAAAGATTTGAACGCTCTCTTCTTCCAAGTACCATCTCCAGACACTTTGAAATTCAAAATGGGCCTTTCCAATTTTGCATTTTCGATTTTTTCTTCCTCGACAGCTTTTTCACAGCAATAATAAAAAACTTTCTTCGCAGCACCGTGAATATGATTAAAAATTCTATTATAAGTAGTTTCAGCTATACCATTACAAATATCCATATAACTGCAAAATAAATTAAGTCCCTTCCTACCGACGCCCAAGAGTCGCATAACAAATACAATTCTACGATTTATTTCGAATCCGATATTTATAATGGGACATGAATTTATTTGCCTCGATCCGCAATTACATTTCACTACGAGCTTGAAACCTAAGCCTCGGATTGCAGTTTCTTCGAACTTTACTTTTTGTTTACAATTTCCACAAATCAAAATATCCGATAATGCGGTAAATAAAGTAAAAAATTCAACGATCCGATAAAAATGTAGAGGATTCACAGAAACACTGTCACTCGTTGAACTATTCAGTTGTTTTGCACTAGCACTTGCATCTGGATCAAAATCTTCTTTCTTATGCGAGTGCTGATATTCATGAAATTTTCGCTTTCGCGGTTCACTCCGACGACCAGTATTAATCTTATCACCTTTCGGATACGATGACATTTTACTTTCTTTTTTTTTTTGTGTACGCTCTCGTAGACTGAAAAATCGTAACTGACGCTTAGCAAGACTCGAAACTGACGCGCTACTCTAACATAATATAACCGAAATCTTTTATGTCAATGCCCCTAGTACCTGCTATATCGTTAGTTTGAAAGAAAAATACAAAGGTCGGGTCCTACTATAAGTCTAAGTAAGAAATTAAAGCGACTACCTGAGTAGTGCTCCGCTCCATTTGCTGTACGCTGGAGCCCGTCGTCAGTATTCAGAGAGCGCTCGCTCCAATGCTCATAAAATTTGAACGATTGTAAATATCGTTTTGCAGTTTTCAAGGCGTATTTTTGAACATCAAAGCTAACAATTCATGGAAAAAAAAAAAAATTTTTTTTTTAAAGCCTCTAACGTGTTTTTCCCCTTAATAAGCCTGCAAGTGCTATTGTGAGTGCGTGTGAAAATGTTGCAGGCATTGTACGCAAGTCAAAACTTCCTGGATTAAAAAGGTATAAACCTCCATTAGTTACAAATGCAGTTATATGCCTATCTCTTTCATCAATTTCTAGTTGATGATATCCTGCAGCCAAGTCGAAAACTGAAAAATATTTAGATCCTCCCAGTTGATCCAAAATATTATTAATATTGGGTAGAGGGAACTGGTAATATAATGTTTTTGTATTTAATTTTCTATAGTCGATTACCATCCGATGTCGTTTATTACCCTGTAAATCCTCCTTTTTGGGTATTAGAAAAAATAGGCTCGAGTACGATGATGTTGAGGGATCAATTATTCCCTTTTCTAGCAGTTCGTTTACCTGCTTTTGAATTTCCTCTTTATGTACGGGAGGTAAGCGGTACTGTTTCGATGTTATTGGGATATCGTCGGTGGTCGGTATAGTGAGTTTGAGAATTGGGGTAGCTGTAAGTTTCTCGCCCGGAATATAAAAAATATTGCTGAAATTTGCTATAATTTTTTCTATTTCAATATTTTCTATAGGCGATAAATGATCTAGACACAGTAATTGTTTAGCCTCTTTTATCCTATTATTATTTTCGCTTACTTTAATGCAAAAAATTCTCCTTTTTCCTTTCTCGAATATCGCAGCCTTATTTTTTAACAGTTTTCTGATTCTTGTAGCTACTTCCCAGATTTTTTCTATTTCACTTTTGCTAGTTTCTCTCGATAAAGAACCCAATTCAATGTAGAGTTTCAGTGTATTTAGCGCCTGGCATGCTTCCCCTGCTATGCATGCACATAATTCATTTTTTTAAATTTTAGGCACGACATTATGGATTAATATTTCCATATATTTTGCATTCTCGTATAACACCCCATTATTTTGTATTCCTTTGCTACAGAGTTCTTGTAATAAACACTTTTCTTCAAATAGAGTTTCTTCTTCACACATTTCTCCTTGTTTGTTCTCACTAATTTTAACTTTTGATTGAAATTGTGATATTGACACTGAAAAATTATTCGAGACGGACTTTGATGCTTTATAGCACAGATTCGTATTACTCTGCGAGTTTGCGAGGCTTTCATTTATAACTCTACTTTTAGAGTTAAAGCTTACAATTTGCGTAGAATTTCCATCTAATTTTTGTTTTATAATTTGCTTAGAGTTTTCTTTTAAATCCTGTTTTTAATATCATTTTTATATTTAGGAATTTGCTTAGAATTTTCTTTTAATCTTTGATTCATAATTTCATTTTTAGATTTAGTAATGTGCGTAGAATTTTTTTTCTTGCTTTATACTTTCATTTTTAGATTTAGGAATGTGCGTTGAAGTTTCTTCTACATTTTGCTTTATAAATTCATTTTTAGATTTAGGAATGTGCGTAGATTTTTCTTTTAATTCTGACTTTATACTTTCATTTTTAGATTTAGAATTTGAATTTACTTCCATATTAGTACTTATATTACAATCCGAGTTCGTATTCAGACTAGTATTAGAATTTGAATTCGTAAGGTAATTAGTAATTAATACAGTAATTAATACAATATTGGAGATTGAAGAACTTTATTTTTATTAAGAACTTGAATTTATCTCCGAATTTGATTTCGATTTAGCTCTTGGAATTATATCCGAATTTGACTTTGATTTAGTACTTGGACTTATATCCGAATTTGATTTCGATTTTGCACTTGGAATTATATCCGAAATTGACTTTGATTTAGAACTTGGACTTATATCCGAATTTGATTTCGATTTAGAACTTGGAATTATATCCGAATTTGACTTTGATTTGGCTTTAGAGTTTGATTTAGAGTTTGGTTCCGAAACCGAATTCGCGCCCGAATTTAATTTCGTTTTGTTTTTTGAATCCATTTCAGAATTCGATTGTGACGGTTTTTGAAAATTTAAAGTCTTTTCAGAATTTGATTTTTCCATTGAACCCATTTCAGAGTCCGATTTTGACTGGTTTTGAAAATTTAAATTCTTTTCAGAATTTGATTTTTCCATTGAACCCATTTCAGAGTCCGATTTTGACTGATTTTGAAAATTTATTTCCGATTTTGTATCGGAGTTATAAATGTTTATATTTCTTTCCCTTTTTTGAACACTTGACCCATCTCCCTTTTCTCAGTTTTATGACTCCTTTGTTCTTGAATTGCGGGTGCGTCCTCAAGGTTTTCAGCTCCGTCGTTTACAGCTTTTAAACAGCATACTTCTGCTCGTTCATTATTTTCTACGAACGAAATTTCTTGCGCTTCTACTAATAGATTTCTGTTTAGATAGTCTATTTTGGCTCCTCATTTAGCAAAGAAATCGCTGCTTAATAATCCCTCTTCTTTAATCGGAAAATTATTTTCCACAATATGAAATTCTATTAAGAAATTTGGAAATTGTATATTTATTTTACCGAGCGTAAATATGCTGTTATTTGTGATCCCTTGTAATTCTAGAATTTCTTTTTGATTTATTGTTACATTGTTACCTAAATTATTTACTTTTAATAAATTTGGCCATGTGCCTGAGTCGAGGAGTAACAACATTTTTTTATTATTTATTGGATTTTTTAAAGGGATTATTGGCGATTTAATATTTTTACTTAAAAGAACATTTCTTTTGATGATGATTGCTGTGCCTGCTCGTTTTTTGGGCGTGATTGATAAGTGGTCTCTCCTCTTATTCCCTGTAGACGGGGACTTTGTCCGTTTCCCGCTTGCTGATCTCGGATTTGGTTATTAAATTTTCTTTTTCTACATTATTATACTATATGCCCTTCCTTTTTGCAATACTTGCATATTACAGGTTCGAATTTTTATTTTTCGTTTCTAGGAAACGTAGTATTTTGTCTTCGTACGTATTGGTTATTCTGCTCTCTCGGCACGGGCATTCCGTCGGCCGTTGCCGTCTTCTATTGAAGTAAACATTCTTTTTGACGCGCTTTTTGAAGCTTCCCCAAATAATCGTAATTTAATTAATCTCGCTAAATCGGGCTCATGTTGTTTGTTAATTATGTTACACGCTTCCCTACATCCGTCTAAAAATTGACTCAGCGGTATATTTACTCCATTATGTTTGGGAATTAATTCTAGAGTATCTTTTATTGAAAGCGGTCTTACTTGACGAAGAGTTGAATTTCCTGATTGCGAGTAAAATGTCGATAGTCTCGGCACTGTATTTGTTCCCAAATTTTGGGCGTGCTGAACGCGGCTGAGTTTTGTAAATTTATTCCTGCCGAAGTAGTGGGCAGATGTGTTCGTTATTCCCTGTCGCGGCGTTTCTTCGAATGATACAAATTTCATCCTATCTTCCGTTATTTTAGGAGCGAGCCTTATTTCTTTTATACTCGCGATTGTTTCTGTTCTGTCTTTTCCAATCAATTCTGGTTTGAATGTTTCGAGTAAAATAGCAATAATCTTTTATTTGCTAATAACTATAATCACTACTTTATAACTACTTCAAAATTGGTTACAATAATCGATTATAATGAGTTAGTTTCAGTAAGTCGTGCTTGATGCAGAATTAAAGTATATATAAAATATCTAACCGCGCGTTACAATTTCTTATGGCGAGTAGCGCGGAGACGACGTGCTATTTCCAAAAAGCCGGAATCGATAGTCTCGCGATCATAGTTGCGTCTCTCCTTTTATAGTCCTCCAGGTAGTATACATTGAGGGAGGTCACATCAATATGGAATTTTGCGAAAGGGGAGGGTGAATTTTAAATAGAGGATCTGGGTATGCGAAGGCACAAAGGCGCATTTGAATTTCGGCTTCTGGATTGGTCATTGTAATATTTTGACCATGTATGGTTATCAGTGTTGGCTGGAAATGTAAATGATATCCAGTGGCGGCGTATTTTCCTTTGTACTCGAACTGACGTATATTCGTGATGTTAGTCGAACAGCGCTCGGCTATAAATTTCATTCTTGATACTTGCGCTGGCGGATGATATCAAAGAAATAGGCCGCTCTTTATCTAGGCTGAAGCTGTAGGTAAGGTAGAATATCTGGCAGTTGGTACGGCAGTGACCTTCTTTGTCAGCTGTTGGTACCTCAGTTGATATGAGAGAGGTGGCGTTGCGTCTTTCAGTTAGTTCCGCAAGACGCGACAAATGCTTGCTGTGTATTCAATAAAATATTCAGAATTATTTATATGGTAATTACTTTACGATAGTTACAGACCATAAACCACTTTTATAATTGTCGGAATACGAATATGAAACAATATATAAACCAGGCAAATAAAATGTAAACGCAGATGCATTATCTAGGAATCCTATCGAATCACATGTAGCAGTTGTAACAAGAGCACAAAAAAAACGAGAACAACAGCAGCATATAGAAGTAAAGAAAAATATAAGTAATGAAGAGAAAATGAAAACATTAAATAACGAGCGTATAAAAATTAAAGCAAAAAGAGTACGACCAAAAAGAAATAAAATAAAGAATCAGGATAAGAGTTCGGAAACAATTTTAAATGATATCCAAACAGATAATTATAAGAATATAATTTATTCAAAGAATTCTATCCAATTCAGAAATGATAACGTTATTAACATAATTAATCATCAAGGCAAAATATTAGATAAAAATACTGATATATTAATTAAAAGTAAAGGTGTAAAATTGTGCCCAACTCTATCTGAGAATAAGATAAATGTTCAAAATATTGACAATAAAAAAAACTTTTTATTTTAGTGCTAAATACAGCTGCATCGTCAAAAATTGTTAAAAAAAACTTATTAAACCTATTTAAAAATTTAAAGAATTTATTAATCCAGAGTAACATACCTATTTTTAGTATATCAAAAGACATTGAAATATTTAATATAAACTGGCTAGAAATCGAAGAAATGTTAAAAAATGTTTTTGACAACAAAAAAATTAGGACGAAATTGAACTGCAAGAAATTAAAATCGACAAACCAAGTATATCACATCCAAAAATTCCACCACTACTTCGTCCGATTCCTCGATCCTCCAAAAATCACGTTTATCACAAACCCATGTATCCAGAAGTAAAAGAAGTTATACTTTTTTCACTAGAACTTTTATGATAACACTAGAATTTTAATTCCATATAAATTTTTTAATTGTCATGTCATTTACAAAAAAAAAAAAAAAAAAAAAATTTAGAACATTCCAAATTATGTATTGCGAATTTATAAAATAAGTAATTTAAAAAAATACAATATGTAGAATAAGTAATGTTAAGGAAAAAAAATACAAATACTTAAAGATACAATAAGTAATTATAGAAATACAATCATTTAATTACAAATTATCAAAACATAATCGCGACATAATCGTTTTATGGGTATTGCTATATAATGTGTTGTTTTTAAAGCACTTGAAATTTGAAATTAAACACATTGTATGACACTACATTATAATGGCAATGCACTAAAAAAATTGAATATTAATTACACTGTCCACTGGTTATTAAGTAGTCACCCACATATACAAAATATATACGGTGAAATACTTCGAGGTATAGAAGAAGTTTTGTTGGCAGCTGATTTATTAGTGGAGATAATATGTGAGGCATTATACTCTCCGATTTCTTCATTGTCTGTCTCAAAGGCGAGTGATTTACGCATGGTCGACTGGAATTTGGGACGCATTATTTCGTCTTCAGCATGAAGACGAGGAATGTCTAGCATGATCTTTTAGGACTATGGTGGTACTATCTCTTGGCTTAAATGTGGCTCGTATTCCAGCAACACTATTTTCATCTTGACTCAATACTGCTCCAATTGCCGTATCTCAGGCATCAGTTTAGTTATATCAGCGCAGATAAAGACTGCAGCTTCGCAGAGAGCAGCTTTTAATATTTCGAAGCTTTTTTGTTGGTCTTCATCCCAATCAAATTTTCGACCATTACCTAGTAGGTCGTTCATAGGTTTAACGAAAAATAATTAATAAATCTACTCGGTAGTATTTCTCAGTGAGAGTTAATTTTTCACGACTTCTATTTTCTTAGGATCACGTTTTACTCTGAAACTAAAGATTCGATGTCCTAAATAAATTACCTCTGGAGTCAGGATTTCGCATTTGTCGACTTGTAATTTCAATCCGGCTTCGGTTAACCTATTGAAAAAGGTGAAAACCATTTTCTTATGTTCCTCGAGACTTTTTGCATAACTTATGATGACGTCTAAAAATACAAAGAACTCGGAACCCTGTAGATCAAGGGTCACTTGATCCATAAGACGTTGGAAAATTGGACGGGTGTTACATAAACCAAACGGGATCTATCTTCAGGTTCCATTTCAATTTGATGGAATTTATTCAAATTAAAGGTAGAAAAATATCTTGATCCGCCTAACTGTTCCAGAATTTCTGTGATATTAGGAAGGGGATAAGCATCTGGAATAGTTTTAGAGTTTAATTAACGATAATCTATAACCATGCGACAGTTAGGACGTCCATCTGGTTCACATTTCTTGGGAATTATCCAAAGGGAGAGTTATAAGAGCTCGTAGAAGGTTGTATTGCCCCATCGTTTAGCAATTTATCTACTTGTTCATGTATGCGTTGGTGTAACGATGGGGGATATCTGTATTGTTTGATGAAAACGGGTATGTTGTCGGTAGTTGGTATTCGGCGCTTAACATAAGTTATTCTGGGGGCAGAATCGTCTTTTAGATAGAACAGATATGGAGGTGCTTTTACTATCTCTGTTAACTGTGTGGTTTCATGTCTCGAATGATAATTGCGTTTTAATTTTTTGCTAACAAAAATCGCTCGATCGGTTTCTAGGGTGTATTTAGCTTCTTTCGAGTCAGTGTCAAAAAATCTTCTGATTCCTCTAAATCGAAAGGATACAGATTTTGCGGAGTTATTTCGACTTCTACTGAACCTTCGCGAGTGTTAATAGCCAAAAAGTAGTAAGAATTATTTTCATTGGTTACTGCGGCCTCTCCTAAAAATACTCCTGTTGCAGTTTCTATTCGTTTTAAATAACCTTCTCCCCTTTTTGTTCCTTCTTTTGCAGGAATTCGTAGAGGAATTTTAGTGCGCGGTGGCAAAGTGAATAAAACTCCTTGTTCTGTAGGTGTTCCCATTATTTAACTTTTATTAAAGTTGATTTCGCGGTTGAATATTCGTTTTCTGTTTTGTGATTTTCTATAAAGGGAATAGGATGGTCCGGGTGACTTAACATCACCAAATCGTTGGTGTGATAGCTGACATTTGCATGTTCTTTATTGAATAACTGTATGCCTAATATTCCGTCATCACTTAGTAGCAATTCTGTTAGAAATTCATGGAATGTGTGATCTTGACCCTTGATATTGAGCGTGATAGTGTCAAGTGTTCTGAAAAGTATGGGTGATATGCCGGTAACGGTGAGACGATCGGCAATATTTACTAGCCTTTCTAAACTGAATGAATCCCTCCTCACTATGTTTATGTCTGCGGCGGTATCTAAAATAAAAATTTCTTCACCATTCTTGCGTCTTAAGTCTTAAGTCTTTTTTTAAGTCTTTTCGATGTTAATCTAATCTTGAGAGGTTCTCGGCCCGCTCTTGCATGATTAACTCTTGGGTTGTTATCATATTGACTTGGGATGGATGCTGATATATTGGTTTACAACTGAAATTGTTGGAGTTTAAATTCATGTTATTGGGTTGATTATTGGACTAACAAGGAGAACCCATGATCTCCGGGAAAGCGATTTTACTGAAATTTAGGGAAGTACTTTTTGGTACCTAAAAACGAAGTTTAGAAACCATTTTAGCGACCAGTGGGCCCAATCTTTCAGGATAACCACTATTCAAGCCAAATATGCGAAAATTCGTAAAGTTATTTCATGCTTTACAGATTAACGATTAAATAAAATTTCAAGAATTCAACTATTTACGTATACAACCTCTCAAATTGAAGGTCACATTATCAATTTTCTTTTGTAAATAAGAAACATTTTTGTTTTCGTTGCCGAGTTATAAAGCGTGAAGCAACTTAATAAATGATAACGTATTTGACTTAAGTAGTGGTTATCTTGTAACATTGTGCCCATTGGTCGCAAATATTAGTTCTAAACTCCATTTTCAGGTACTAGAATCTACTTTCCAAAGTTTGAGCAAAATCTGACAAAGATCTTTCTATCGGTCTTACAGTCTAATCAATATTGGGTGGTGGGGGGCGGTCAGATTGTCCTTTACTAATAAATTTTTATTTCAGGGTTAAATATAAGTTTATTTCAAATTCTTCGGGGGTGATTGTAAACAAGGGCAATCTGATTGCCCATGAATATTGATTAGACTGTAAGACCGATAGAAAGATCTTTGTCAGTTTATAGTAGAGTACAGTGGATATAAGGAATATTTTCAATGTTCGAGCAAAATCGCTTTCCCGGACATCGTGGGTTCCCCTTGTGAGTATGGTAATTACTATTATAAATGGGTGATTGACCTTGTGGACGTATTCGGCATATTGTTGGGATAAGAGTGCATTCATGGCTGGTATGGAGGCACAGGAGGATAAAAGTATGGTTGTGGTATCATTTGATACGGGGTTCCTTGCATAGCTGAGATTGGAGCAATTGAGCAATGCTGCTCGTTATTTCGATAAGGTGACGGTGCTCTGGATGCTAGTGATTCTGATCTTGGAGTCCCGTTTCCGCTTCTTTTTAAAATCGATTGGGGAGATTGGTATGAGCGGTCTCTAAAAGTGTTATTATAGTTTCTCAAAATAAACAATGGAAAATCTTTCTGAACCAATAAAAAATCTACTTCGATTTCATACTTTTTTAGTGCTAATTTAATATTTTAATTGAACACAATATACTAATAAACTTCCTTTATGTATATACACTAATACATAAAAAAAAAATTTTAAAAGATTTTTCAAAAGAAGATAAAATTGAAGATAATTAAAAT
The DNA here is from genome assembly GCA_900490025.1 of Megastigmus dorsalis. Taxonomy (NCBI): domain Eukaryota; kingdom Metazoa; phylum Arthropoda; class Insecta; order Hymenoptera; family Megastigmidae; genus Megastigmus; species Megastigmus dorsalis. The sequence continues at coordinate 10,484 of UELU01083089.1, forward strand.
AAAAAATTGTTTAGTTGTGTAGTTCATCATTATTCAGAATCCGATAGTCATTGATCAATAACCCAACCCACATAGCATGAAAGCTTCCCGGAAGCTTCCCAAGAAGTTTTGGAACCTTACAGTAAGCTTTGGCGAAATATTGCAGGAAGGTCAAAATGTCTGGGACAAAATACTGTCAAAAAGCTTTCCTGAAAGCTTATAGTAATCTTCCAGGGAATCTTCCAGTAACTTTTTTTTAAATTTCTTCAAAAGGCTGCAGTAAGTTTTGCGAAAGATACGGGAAGCTTTCGGAAAGCTTTCGGGAAACCTTACAGCAATTCCTTAGGGAACATTTCTATAAGACTTCAGTAAGATAACCGAAATGAAGTCTGTAAAGTTTCTGATAAATTTATTGGAATATTAAAGAAAGCTTTTACGAAATATTGCAGGAAGGTCAAAATGTCTGGGACAAAATACTGTCAAAAAGCTTTCCTGAAAGGTTATAGTAATCTTCCAGGGAATCTTCCAGTAACCTTTTTTAAAATTTCTTCAAAAGGCTGCAGTAAGTTTT
>UELU01083117.1:1098-12560 GCA_900490025.1 Megastigmus dorsalis
ATGATTAAATATACCGTAAGCTTGTACACTTAATAACCCCACTTTCTCTAGTTGCAAGTTAAATACCTAGTCAATTATCCTTACATAAAAAAGTCATGACCGCATGTTTTGAAGCCAAGATAAACCTTACGTGATTGGCTCATGTAGTACGCATGCGTCTAAGTCAGGAAGTCTAAACGTCTTGTAGGTTAATGCGCGAAACGCGCGCTGTTCAAACTCTAGTTCAATATATAAACCATAATGTTGTGCACATAATAACCTCACGCTCTCGACTTAAAATTTAAATACCATAGAAATTATGAATTGAATAAACCGTAAGATTATATACTTAATAACCCCACTTTGTCTAGTTGCAATTTGAAATTATTAATTAAATAAACCATAAACTTTTATACTTAATAACTCCACTCCCTTGAGTTAGAATTTATATACCTCTTAAGTTATTGATTAAATACGCTGTATGCTTGTACACTTAATAACTCCACTTCTCTAGTTGCAATTTAAATATCTCGTAAATGGTAGATTAAATAAACCATACAGTAAATTATTGATTAAATAAATCGTAAACTTGTACACAGTGGCATTATTATAATTTATTAAATTAGATATAACACTTATAATAAGAGTTTATACTTCCATTAGAATAAATAAGAGTGCAAATCTGTACGTTAAGAGGAACACGTGTAGTTTTTATTATTATGAATATATAGCTATATTGACAGATCGTCTGTACAAGGCTTTATACTTGAATAAGAAGACAAATATTTTACGTAAAGTGAATGGCGGTAAAATAATCTACTAACATATACGAGTTTTTTCTGTAATATATTAACACGTACATTTCGACTTCAGGAATTCTCCCCGAGAATTGTTCGTCATCATAATCAGCGAAGTCATCTTTATCAATAACGGATTTGTTATCTGCTTAGTCTTCATTTTGTCTACGAATTAACATTTATTTCTCAATTTATTATCACGCTCGTATTTGTATCGATGTTCAGTTTTCGTTTTGTATTCATTTGTGGATGTTTCTTCAGTTAAAATAAATGAATTATAGCTACTTTGTATAGAGTAAGAAAACTCTATATGATTCACTTACAGTAAGTGGATTTCAGAGTATGAGGGTTTTTCAATTACTTTTGTTGATAATTGTGTTTGTATTGAAGAATTTATTTCTACAGATATCTTACCCGGTTTCTATAAATCCGGTGATATCTACTTTTGTTGTTTTTGTCGTATTATCTAAAGTTTTGGTTCGTTTGCTCAATAATGAAATTTTAGGATCTGTCATAAAAATGGCTCTATTATATACATCAAGAATCCTTTTTAATCTACTGTTCTGCCTAGCATGTTTCGTCATATTCAATCGATAAAACTTGTGCCATGATTCTTTCCCATCTTCAGAGTAATATATCATTGGCATCGAAAATATCCTTGCAGTCTGCATGTAAAATATAGTAAAATACCGTTTTAGTGTCTCATAATAAAATATTTATATGGTAACTTCTTGAAAAAGTACAAATGTAAAGGGTAAAATAGAACAAAATAATTGTGTGGCACGAGGTGATACAAATATCTTCTGGAAAAATTGTACGAGAAAAATTATTTTTGATTGGTATATAATCAATAACCAGAGGCTCGAGAAAAATTTGTTAATTGTGAAAATAAAAGTAGAAGAAGAGCTTCATTATACAAATATTTACTCAAATTTCAAAATGTACGATGTTTAGTTAAAAAAAAATAATCTTTATAAAAAAAGTGTTAGAAGCATAAAAAAATTCGTTTAATCGTTATGTCTCAACCTCTGATTTATCCCACTTTCGGTCACCTTTGGGTAGTTTTTTGAATGGATTTTTCATATTTTTTCTTAGTTGTCTATTAGTCTATTAATTTTCTCACCTCACAACAGTGTTTTAGTAACTTATGGCACGTAGCGCTCATTCTTGCCCATGGATAAAGTTCGTAATGTAAACAATATGTTTGCCAACAATATTATTCTAATTCATCTAATTTAATCTTTTTACTACATTTGAATGCAGATAGAACTGTAGCTATATTTGTCACTAACTTAGGATCGAGTTTAAGGGCTTCAGCAAAGACAGTGGGATATACAAAACAACGTCTTGCAACATTGCCAGTATTCGATGTACCGTGACCTTGTAGCACTTGATCAACTCTGACCCCAATGCGGTCATAAATTCGATTTTGTATCTCCTTTTAACGCTCATTATACTCGGCTATAAGTTATAAAATGTATTTGTAATAAAATTTGTTCAAAAAAAAAATAAAGCAGTTATAGGTATGTGAAAATACGTTAATATTTTTCTGGTAGAAATGTTAAGGAGTTTCTAGCAAGTTTTTAGCTAGATTTTTTTAAATATATTGAATTTTCACTATATTATCTTTGGTTCTGGGACCTGTATTAAAACTAGACACTATAGAATTGAAAGCTAGTTAAAAACTGAATAATATAAATCATGGTATAGAACGTTTGAAAGTATATTATTTACTTTATAGCCAAAAATCATTGCCATTTGATTACCACGTTGAGCAGTCAACCTCATCAATTTTCTACCAGGGTTATAGTGTGTGATCACTAGTCATTGGTTTATACGTTCAAGTATGTAAATATATGAAAGTATGAGATTATAGAAGATTTTTTGAAAAATGTGACGCGTTATACCTTTCTTATCTTTTGGAACATCCCATACGATCAAATCTTTTTTATAAGATAAATGCAGTAAGTGTTCAAAGCATCTTATCGTGCAGTGCAACAGTCCTAATCCATATTTCAAGGAAGTCTCATTGGGTTTGAAATCGTCGTCTAGGTTTTGGAATTGATGGGAGGTCCGCAAACACATTGGGCACCTAGTTATCACATTATTACCAACTATGGTATTTACACATTTGCCATCGAATAACGTTTGCGAAACGTTGAACTTAATTCTAACACATTTATCATTTGGCATTGTAAAGTTGTGTGGCTTTAGACTCCGTATTTCTTAATTTAGACGCTTGAACTCACGTAGTGTTCCGGCTTCATCCTCCTTCTCAAAGGCTATCCTCAAAGGACGACAAAACCGTACACTTTGTGGTTTAGGATTTATCCACAAATTTTCGTTGGATTTGTTCGATTTCACTACTATAATAATCATACTGGTCAAGAACAAAGATTGCTGAGAATTTGCATTTGTATTTTCAGTGCTGTCATATTTTTGGTGAGGATTCGTGTGACCGGAAGAACTGTCAAAGCCTGCAGTTACTACTAACTCTAAACCGCGTAAAACCGATTTTTCCCAATCAAATGCAACTGCTTCACATAAACGCTCAGCAGTCTTATTTACCATTGATTGCAATGATGTGGTAACCTCGGTCTCAGTAACAATGAGATATTTTTCTGGCTGACATTTATTCATCTCTTGAATAATAAAATAATAGGAACAATAAATGGGACAATTTCTTAACTGTGTATCATTTACTAATGCAATGTAATTTTCTTTATTATAATTGTAATCTAAATAAAATGCCAAAGAGGATTCATGTGAGTCTACCGATAACGGTTTTTCTTGATTTTTAACAATGACATTGCAAGGAGTTTTACTTTTAGTTAATTTATATGCTAGTTCTATTCATTTAATGTCATAATTACTAATGATTTCATGAGCTCGTCGATATAACGTTGAGGTTGAACCTTCACTGTTAATTCGTTTTCTTCCTGTATTTATACTTAATTTCGTTTTCTTGCGTGGTCGACCACCTATATTAATTTGGCCATTCGGACATTCTATACCTTCATCTCCCGTACTTCAATTTGTTATAAAAAGTTAAATAATATTCTCGAAATAAGCGCATTAAATTTATTTTGTTAAATCAAGTCTCAATTAATCATTGGAAATTTGTATTGATTCTAACACAAAATTAAAAATTTGGAAAATGATATGTATAAACTACTAGAAATAGGACTCTATTGCTGAAAATTGTTCCAAAAATGTATCTATCGAAATATCGAGCCAAAAGATTAAGTACATTGAAAGAATGAGAAATAGCATACTTGTGCAATCCACTAACTGGATTCTATCCAGCGTGAGAAATATGAAATATTGTAAATATCTTTAATTCTAAAATTTTCACCGTTAAAGTGCTTTCTTTTTAAAAAAGAAAAATCTGTCAAAATTTGCAATTCGAAAACATAGACTGATCAAACGTGACTTTTTATTGAAATTTATCAAAAAACAATAAAAATTGCCTTTAATAAGAATAATTAGGGCATTCATTAAAATCTGTTTATTCAAAGTTGTACAAAAATTTGGTGTTATTGAGGGTTATCAAGAGATTATGTTTTATCAAGAATTATATTAAGGATAATGGCATTTACTTTAAATAAAAGCTTGCTTACACGATTAATAATTTTAGTAATTATAAAAGCACCTATGATTATAAATCGTAAGTATAACAAAATGTCGAAGATTGAAATTGTTTTTGTAAACCTAAATTTAAACTTAAAACGCGGCTGAAAATAGCTGGCAGGAAAGAGAGACGTATAGGCAGGACCCATGGGTCCTGCACCATAAAATTAAAAAAATTATCCAAAAGCTGTTCAAATGCCCTCTAGCCATCTTATGGTCAGAGACCAGCGCATCTTCAAGGGTGGTATTAAAATATAAAAGTTTATTTAATTTATAATATTAATTTATAACAATAATAATAATAATAATTTATTTGTTACAGATGGATATCACAGCATTAAACCAGATTGCTCGTTGTGGATTTCTCCCCGCGAAAAAATTATGTGAGCTCGAGATAGGAGAGAAATACATGGTCTCGAAACTCAGTAAAGTCAATACAAAATACGGGATGAAAACCGTAGCTGAATTGAATGAGCAGTTCAACGTGTTTATGTCAACGAGGATATCGGAAGCTTTTGAGAAGACTAAAGAATTATTCAATAATATGCAAGGTGTGGCAAACAAATATGAATTATTTATGACATATAAAGGATATTACCTTGTTCAATTGTCGACCTTGTAAGATGTATGTTAATTTGTTGAAATATATTGTGTTTTAATTAAATTCTTATATTCGTATTTAACGAACCTTACAAACTTTTTACTTAATAATTACATACCTGCTTTCTAAATATTTTACTTAATAATTACATATCTGCTTTATTGATCCAACTATTATGATTATTATCAAAACCTAACCTTTTTACAAATACTTGATTTCCTCGTCTTTTGAGAACTTTTTCTACGAGATATACATCCAGATACTCGACTTTCAACAGTTTCTGATCGTAGAAACCACCGGAGATGGGCTGATCTCGATAGTCTTTCAGATGATAGGTCATTGGATTTGTAGCTGCTACACGAGTGATTATGATTATTTCCGTCGACCAGTTGGGCGTATATCCTTTCTCGAACACTTGTTTTACATTGCTCACTCGTGCTTTGTCGCCTACTTTAAACTTTGGTCTCTTTGTTACTGCTGCTTCACGAAAGGATTTCTGCAAGACTTGGACTTCGTTGGCTACATTCACATCTTTGGGTTTCATACCGATAGTTCGATGTTTTCGGTCGTTGTAAGCATCTATTAATACTGGCAATATGTCTAACCACTTGTAATTACCGCGTAGACTAAACTTTTTCCAGATTGCATTTTTTAGCGTGCGATTGAAACGTTCGCAAATGGATGCTTTGAGATTGCTGTAGGTTGAGAAGAGATGTATCTTGTACTTTCGCATGAGTTTCTGAAAGTTGGTATTGTAGAATTCTTTGCCTCTGTCTGTGTGAAGATTCTTTGGTACTCGATGTTTGATCAATACAGATTTCATAGCTGTTGCTACATCCTTGTCGGTTTTAGTCTTTACAGGGACGGTCCACGCATACTTGGAGAAAACATCAACGATGTTGAGCATGTATCTATCACCTTTATTCTCTCGGTCGTAAGGATGCATCTCTACTAAGTCAGCTTGCCAAGTCTCGTCCAAGTCGCGCATATCAAATTTGCGACGCGAATAGTTGTGTCTGGCTGGCTTGTGCAGCTCTTCCACCAATCTCTGTCGTTGCATAGTCATGGCGCAAATAACTGTAATACAACTTTGCAGCTGTGTTTATAGAACCGAACTACCTGTTTCAACCTTCAATCCCGCTACTTCAATATCATCGATAAATTTTTTATATTTCTCATGCATTTCATCTCCAATATTGTGTATATCAGTACTCATTTTTATCGACATTTGATCAATCTCATTTTTATAAACTTCAAGCAGTGTGTTCAAAACTTCGATATCACTCTCCAGACGAGCTGTAGTCTCGTACACAGATCGCACTTCTTCCTGAACGATTTGTTGTAAAATAGTTAGATTGACTGCATCACTGGGCTGTTGAGCCGCTGCAACATTGCATAATCGCTTATTTTCCACATCGTAATGACCATCATTGGCGGGCTTATAGCCGATACCGGGTGCACCGCGAGTACCCTCGCTCCGACCACATTTACGTCCGAACACGTCAACGCTCATTTTTCAAACGAACACCTTACTCGTGGAATCTCAATATATATAGCCTGCTTCGCGAAGCTCCTCGATTATCGAATGGATTTCATTCGTATGACTTTGATTTCCAGCTGATCTCTCGGCTACGAGCATTCGAAGTCGGTCTACCAGTTCGTTCGGGTCATCCCAGTACACGTAGTCCATTGCAGCATCGGTTCTTTTAGCGATCTTATATCGAGGTAATAATCCGCCATCTTTCCTCTTATATCGAGGTAGCAACCCACCTTCTTTCAAAAATTCTCCTGCAGTGTACTTTATCATAATGTTAAACATTGGTCCAATAATCTTGTTGAATTTGTTGCTATTGTGAGCTCGAACAGTCTCATCCTTGTTGAATCTTTTCTTGTGAGCACTCGATATTACTAGAATTTTGCGATAATTTTCGAGATCGATAGAAGTCACTTCACTTTGATTGGGTTGTTTTGTAACGAGTAGCTCCATCAATCCATTCGTTTTGGTATATTTTACACCGCTTACCACGACCTTGTCACCTTCGAAGTAGATAGGTGTATTACCAATAATAAATGTATCCTTTTCTTCACGTAGTCCGTAAACTTTAGCTAGATACTGCTTCTGATCATGATTTAGCATTTAATATATTTATCCAGCAACACATCGTCCTCTTGATCATCCTCACTAGCCGCTGTTTCAAGCGAAGTTTCGCGAGCCAGTATAGTATCGTTCTGTAGAGTATTGTAACGCTGGCACGCGCCACGTTACGTAGTTCACCGCGCGACCGCTAGGCGGCTACGCGAGCGCGAGCGCGTACTAAAGCGCTCTCGCGCACCAAGAAAAGTGGACCTTCAGTTATATAGGGGACACATATACCGAACATAAATACGCTCCACCAAGTCGAAGGCTACTGTTAAGAGCCTGTGGAAGGCCCCAAGGCCGGACTTGGCGGTGCGTCATAGTGCTTCTGGCAGGACGAGACCTCCAGTCGCCACACACAGATAGAGGGCGCATAGTTCCCCTCTATCTTTACAGTAAATGCATAAAGCGCATTAAATGTGAACGCTCATCACCAACCACCACACACAACTGATAGGAGTAGTAGCAATACTACTACTCCTCCGTACCTGGACCTCCGCCGTTCTATACCGACATTACAGGATTCTGTCCTACCGATCACACCGATATACATCGGTACCGCTACAGCTCTTTGAGCTCCGAATCCCGGCCTTAAAGGCCACCTGTGGTGGATGGTATCGAGCGGGTTAAGGGATCAGCCCTCGATTAAGCGTAATCGAGGACTGATTACCGACCAATAACTGTACTTGTTATTCATCGAACTAGCATTAAGCACACACATGTAGATATACACACTAACCCTTATACTGGACATTACTAACCCTAGATAAGCCCAGTAGTTTTAAGTGCCAGCTAACTGACAGCGGATTCTCGTTACTGCATTACCGACCGAATCGATCCAGAAACGACTGTACCTGCAGCTGTTAAATAAAGATTTATTATTATCATTTAATCAATTATCTCATTCCTTTCTTTTACCTACATCATCCCGCGGAAGGGTAGAACAGTCCGAGTGTCCCTACGCTGTGGGTGGAGACTCGCGGTAGAGACACGCCGTGATACCAGCAGTCCGAGTGTTCTACGCTGTGGGTAGAAACTCACGGTAGAACACGCTGCACAAGCGCCACCTTAAGTGCACGCTTGCTCTAGCGTTACAGTCTTATTGAATGCATTGTCCTCGTTATCAGTAAAATCAATAGAACTTTCATAATGTTTTTTCTTTTCTTTCTTACTAGGAACGATGGGGCGATTTTTCTTTGTCTCGGTAACGATATCCTGGAGAGGATCGATTATCGGCTTGAAAGTATCGCTTAAAATCTTTTTAGTGGTATCTCTTCCAAACTTTAATATACTATACTTGCGTTTAATCGCATTGCGAGCTTTGACGAGTTGACTACTTGTAAGTACATTCTTCTCTCGTTGTATGTCATTCATCATGTTGGAGCTTTGACGTTCAACGATAGACTATCCTTTAAACTTATGCAGATGCTATATTTATAGCAAAACAATCGAAACCTTTTCGATAAGGACCATCGTCGATTGGTCTATCCGTTTCGATCACTATAAATCCATACTTGTCGTGTCGCCAAAATTTCGAATAGAAATCTCCAAACTGCGCAAAAGTCATGTCGCAGTTGACGTGATCGTTATACAAGTGTTTTAAATTCACATTATCTTGTCGAAATACTGCCAATAGATTTACGTTATCTCTAACTAGATGTTTGGGAATTTGAGCATAGGTCTGACATAGGTAGAAGCAATCTACACCCTTGTGACTACCCATACAGAAGAAAGCTATGACGTTGTTTCGCTTCTCGTAAGCGATGTCGTCGAATATCATGATTGAATTGGGGAGCGCTTGTTCGGGATCTATCACTTCATCGTGTTTTCTGAACGGAAAGTACTGTACGCCATCTATAGTCTCCAAGAGCTGTTGTAGCATTTTATACTTTGGTTGATTCAGAGATTTCGAATAAACGTATACGTTCTCGAATCTCACACCATTGGGGTGGGTAATGAGAGCGAGCAGGCTATTCGTCTTTCCGCAATTCGACGGACCGCAAAAGACTGCTCGTATACTGTCGGGTAGTAAGTCTCCATGTCGTTTAGCTCTTCGATCTTGCTCGACAATAACGTCGAAATTCGTTATTGGAATCTTGACTTGTTGTTCCTTGAAATCCATGCTTTCGACACGATATCTAATTCGCAACTGACCGCTCAGCCATAAATAGGGCTCTTATATAGCTTCGAGCATCAGTCGTACTATATACTTCGAAGAGTGATGATCGTATACAAACGTCGAAGAGGACGTGGTTTGCTCAACAAAATAATCAACAAACTTCCATTCAAACTTCACATACCTGGATATCATTACTGCGGACCAGGAATCAAATTAACCAAATGTTTAGCTCATGGAGACCCTGGAATAAATACTCTGGACGCAGCCAGCAAGGAGCACGATATTGCTTATTCACAAAATCGCGAGAACGTCGAGGTGAGGAACAGCGCTGACAGAGTTCTAGCCGACAAAGCTCGACAACGCGCAATCGCTGAAGAGGAGGAAGAAGATGTCGAAGAGAAAGAAAACAACATTGATTAAAGTAATTAAAGCCGCCACTTTCAAATCAATGCCGAGTAAATGTGCTCTAAAAGTTATCCGCTTGGCGTTAAAAAAAGCCCGCCATGTAGTCAAAAAGGCAGGTGGTAAAGAAAACATTAATATTTCACGCATTCTGCCAGTTTCGTTTAAAGTAGGCGGAGCTTTACCTTTCCTCATACCGCTATTCGCAGGTCTAAGTGCAGCGGGTGCATTGGCTGGTGGAGGCGCTGGTATAGCAAAAGCCGTTAACGATCCCAAAGTAGCTAAAGAGCGCTTTGAAGAGAAGAAAAGACACAATAAACCTATGGAGACTATCGCTCTTGGTACAGGTCTTTACCTCAAACCTCATAAGAAAGGATTTGGTCTTCACTTCAAGCCGGGAAAAGGATTAAAAAACAGTTCAATGTAAAATTACCTCGAAGAGCACTTACAGACGCTGACTTGATAAAATATGCGAAATGTCTAAAAATTCCAAATTTCAGAGGGGTGTTTATGCGAAATTACCAGCTTCACGAGTTGACGAGGTCAAATACAATCACGACAGATATAAAAACTTTGATACTTAGATTTGTGGTCATCTATGCCTCAAGTTTTTGTCCGGCTATATATAAGGACACTACACTGTAATTTTTTGAACCGTCAGGGAAGAATCGTTAACTCTAACTCTAACGGGTAATTCAGCTATTTTGGAAGCGCAATACTTTCCACCGATCGAATCAAATAAGAACTACGCTGTCGGTTTAGTAGAACTTTTAACTTTCAATTCAATACCTAATATAGATACTAGTAACAACAAGTTATACGTGGGTGAGGAGGTTATTAGTTTACCAACAGGTACCTGCGAGATTGATGATATCGATAAATATCTTCATAAGAGATTGTTAAATAAGAATATAACTTTTTCTTTAAAACCCAATAATAATACACTTCGCAGTGTAATCAAGTGTAGTCATCAAATTGATTTTACTCCTAAATATTCTATTGCTCGAGTACTGGAATTTACTCCTCGCATTCTACAACCAAACATCGCTCAAGACTCCGACCTTCCAGTTGCAATTCTAAAAGTCAACGCGTTGAGAGTCGAGTGTAACATCATTATGGGATCCTATATAAACGGATGCAGAGTGCACACGATTCACGAATTCTTTCCCGCAGTACCACCAGGATACAAAATTATCAAGGTTCCCTTGCACGTCATTTACCTACCAATCACCGTAAAGTGCATCGATCACATACAAATACGTCTAGTTGATCAAGACGACCAATTGATTAATTTTCGTGGAGAAATTATCACGATCAGATTACATATAAAATTATTAGGTGCACAACTTTGCTTCCGCCGATTTTTTCGAAAATTTGAGGCTTTATTCTGAAAAAGTGATTAGCTGTTTATGATTCAAAGTACTGTCCGTCACTAGCCACTACTTTTTGCCATCTTTCGGGCAATTGTCGGATACCATCTCGAAAAAACTATGCGTCTTTTGAGGCGATCCACAAATCGATCCATTCTTTGACTTCTTCATAAGAATGGAAATGCTGCTCAGCTAGGCCATGTGCCATCGATCGGAACAAATGGTAGTCGGAAGGAGCAATGTCTGGAGAGTACGGCGGGTGGGGTAAGACTTCACATTTTAGGGTTTCCAAGTATGTCTTGACGGGTTTTGCGACATGTGGCCGAGCATTGTCATGTTGCAGGATAACTTTATCGTGTCTCTCTTGATACTGTGGCCGTTTCTCCTTCAATGCTCATCTCAAACGCATCAATTGCGTTCGATACCG
>UELU01083187.1:0-11618 GCA_900490025.1 Megastigmus dorsalis
TGATTATACAACACACCTTAAATTGCCTGCAGACGGGCCGCCAAGTATGTTCATAGTTATTTTTTAAGATTAAAGATATTTTATAAAATTGGGAACGTGTTATTCTGGATGAAGCGACTTATTACCTGCACAATTAGTGTACCAATAATCTAAAAATATTAAAATTTTTTTTAATAATTTAATAGCTGTAGCAGATAAATTATCAAGATTACTAAAAAAATTAATGAGGCATCATATCCAAGTTGAAGCCCATTTTATTTTGGGGCTTATATTGAGACTACAGCAAATTTGTTGACATCCAGATTCATAAAATCAATGCTAGGCAAGGAGGACATTGAATTAGAAGGAAATGGTCTGCAAACTCAACAAGTTAATGCTAATAATATGATTGGCGAGCTCAATAATTTAAATAAAAACTGGCTAGAAATGTTATGTCAAGGACCAATCCCAACTTAAAAAAAGAAAGTCAGAATTGTAAGGTACTGCAATGTTATGGACCTTAGTCGAAAATTGATAGGCAAAGTTACAAGTCAATTTAAGATTCCTATATAGAGAGACAAAGTAAAAGTAGTAGTGGGAAACATGTAGTGTACAAAATGCGAAGTAACCAACCAAAAGAAAAACTCTGTTTCATACTTCGTACAGAACCGAAAGTCTGAAAAAAGTAGCCCCGGAAACAGCAGATTCATGCTGATATAATCGATGAACTCTATAAATTAATTAATTAAATGGATTTAAAAAAACAATTAATAATTATGTAAAATTATTAAGACAAAAAGAATAATTGACAGTTTCTCAATTGATTTCACAACTTTATTTAGTTTAAATTGGCCATTGACCAGAAATGGAAAAATTATCGAAATAAATAAAGAAATGATAGTATTTAATTAAAAAAAAAACTCAAGTTTAATGTGGTTTTTTATTGGAAAAAGTACCAATTTCATTTTATTGTGATTTTGTAAAATATGAACAAAATTAAACGTAGTGTAAAAACCAATTTTAGAATGAAATTAAATGAATGAGGGAAAATAATAATGAAAGAGAAAAAATTATAATAAAGATGAATTGAAAAAAGTGATACTAGAATGTTAACAATGAATTGTAGTCTAAGAGTATTTTATTATTTATTTATTATTGAAGAATATTTTTAATTTATCGATTGATTTATTAATAAACTTCAACGGGAGTGACCTCTTTACACAATTTCAATCTGAATTCTAATGACAAATATGGATGAAGTTTTGTAACAAAGCATACTTGCCTGTTTTATACTTTTTTTGGAAAGGTTTTTTTCATAGATTGTTAATACTTACTGATAACTTTTTGTATGACTGTAAATAATATAAAAAAATATTAAAAATTAATTTTAAACAAGTGTCTTTACACATTAGTTATTCTTTCACAATGCAGTCATTTTGACTGCTTCGGGGCAATATAGGTATATACTAAATTTCAGTCTTTCAAGTTAAACACTCTGTGGGTATAAACTAAAAACATAAAGAAAAAATTCCAAGATGGAACCTCTCGAAAACGTCCATAAACAATTTTAATGATTAATTTTTACAACTTAGTGGTTAGTATTACTTAAAATTATTTTATTATTTCAGATAGGAATTTTTTTTAAACCGGAACTTAAGAGCAACTTGGGTAAAGATAATTTACTCTTGCAGTTCGTCTGACTTAGTGGTTTAACTGTTCTGAGTTGTGATCCCACCCTCCGGAGCCTTTAGAGCTTCGCAGTGACCACCTGGGATGGTTCCGACCACTCAGTCATTCAAGGCTTACTGTTGTTTATAGGGAGGACCTTCCATCTGAAGGCGTGTTTATAGGGTTGGTTGCCTTCCATTTGATCTGGCCGCTCAGATCATATCTTTAACTCCATTTACTTCCTGAAAGAAATGTTCGTTTATAGGTTTCCCATCGTATGTATAACCCCATTTTGATAGGTTCCCTTTCATGTCTCAAGAAAAATTTCAGCCAAAATTCATATCAAATTTTGTTAAAAAAATTAGCAGTATTTTAACAAATACCAATAGTACATTTCAACACTTCACGGTCATGTATCAAACTATATTTTTTACCACGATGTACGCGAAACACGACTTTGACGAGTTGTTTTTCCTGAATGTTACATATAATTATTATAATTGCGCTAAAAGGGTTTCGCGCACACTTTGTAAAGAGCGGGAAAATTACATTTGTTGCACACGAAAAACTAGCACAATAAGTCGTATTTCGCATAACGAGTGGTAAAAAGATTATTTTAATATGATAGAATCGACTCAAAAACATTCATCTATTAAAAAAAAAGATATTTAAAAAATATTTAGATTTTTCTATACATATTATTTGTAAAACTTCCCTAATTAAGAAATATAATGTTTATAACCTTATTTAAAATTTTCTGATAAAATAATGCACAATTTTTTAAAGAGATATCCTTTCTCTGTTATATTAAAATAATAAGATTTTCTTGTATTATAGGTTCACCGTTTGGTAGTCGTGGATAGCGAAGATAAAGTTATTGGGATAATTTCTTTATCCGATCTTTTATACTTTTTGGTTCTTAAGCCTTGTGGTAAGTATTTTACGATTCTTGTAGATTTTTTTGTTCTTATTAAAGAGAGAGGGAGAGAGAGAGAGAGAGAGAGAGAGAGATAAAGATATTAACAATAACACAGCTCCGCCAAAAAATTATTTCTGTCTACGAGACCAGATCACCATATCTATATGTTTTTGGGGTCGCTGAGTCCGAATCCGAAGTCTATTTGTCTCCGTTAGGTCAGGGTCAAGGTCATTTCAAGGTCAAATCGAGGAAAAAACCTGCGAACAGACACAAATACTACATCCATATGTTTCTGGGGTCGCTGAGTTTGATTCGAGGTACATTTTCATCAGGTCAAGGTCATTTCAATTAAATCGTGGAAAAGACCTGTAAAAGGGGACAGTAGTTTTAACTATATGTATCTTCGATATATCAAATATCAAGAACCTTCATTTATCTATTGTTTTTTATGGTATCTTACTTTTTTATTCTTAAATGATCGTACTTTTCTTTTACTCTTGACTCCTTTTACATCACTTTCTCTCTTCAATGAACAGCAGTAATCAGCCATCATGTTCACATTCCATCGTCCTTGATATCTTTTTTCCATTTACTTGATATCTTCGTGAAATCTCTCTCCCTGCTCCTCACTGAAATCCGCTAGATTCTGTGGAATGTAATCTATATGTGAATGGAAATAGTACAATTTTAAATTCATCAAACATCCTAGTTCCCTATAGTTTTGCAGCATTCGATCAACAATTTTCTTGTACTCTACGCTTTTATGATTCCCACATGGAAAAGCTTTTTTGGTTACTCGTACTCCAAACTAAAGTAACTATAACCTTAAGAGTCCGGTAAGTGATAGTTCAGTCAAAATAACCTTTGTTCTCAAGTAACTTCATGTTGTTCAGTAGACAGGTAGAGCGTACTGGCCTGTACGGTAAAATCTACCGCACACTCTGGTTAAGTAATAAGTGTCATATTAAAGTCATATTGCATGGAATAACCTGCGCATACACGGGTGAATTGCAGTTTTATTAATTACTTAATTTAATTAATTTAATTTTTATCTCTCTTATGGTCTTAAATTGATTTTGTCATTACGGGTTATAATTATTTACTAAGCGTATATGAAAAAGGCAACACGATTTAATATGAAAGTATTCCATAGATCAAAATGGTATTTTTTACACCGAAAAAAAAACTTGATAAAAAGATTTTTTTTCAATAATACTAAAGACACATTTATCTGGATTTGACAAAATCTTTACTTAAATTAAGAAAGCAGCACTTAAAAAGTGAATCATTCACTGATTTTACTGACTATATTATTATATATTAAGTAAAAATTTTTATCCTATTTATTTGATTTTTAATTCTTACTTTGAAAGCTTGTTAGTGACTCTACATATCTAAAGTAGTAAAGATTCAGTGGTCTGCTATTTAATATAAAGATCTACTTTTCTATATTCTTACATACTATATAAAAATAGTTAATCCTGATAATTGTTTTCGAGTGCAGATTTTCAAGGTTTGATAATAATTCAATAATTCTTTGAACTGGATTTATGAGCTATACATTTCTTAATGCATTATAAACTTACTTAAAAATCTCTATGCTAATTACAGAAAGTTTAGAATCATAAAAATGGTAAGAAAATTTTAAAGTGTAAACTAAAATCAGATATTTCAAATAGCAAATACATGCATGTAAATATAATGAACATTTATTTTTGTACATTATGGGAGGTTAGGGAGGTTATAAAAATAACATTGGTTTTATAATACTTTCGAATCGTTCGATGAATTTTTCTAATTTCCATTTTGTGAGTTTAAAACACTCAGATTTATCACTGCTTTATACTTCTATCGGACTCCGCGATAAAATCATCTAGAAAAAACAAGTCTCGATTGCTTGGGTATTATACAATAATCGTCACTGTCGACTACGGTAAATGTTACCGCAGGTTAAGGTGGCGTTTACTACACAAACTCCCAAGATAATTTACTTGAGCAAGTCAAGTTAGATTTATCAAAAAAGTTTTTCCGTGAAAGAAAATTTTGTACAACTTCTTTAAAACCGACCCATGCTGTTCTTTCTTTGTCAGTCATTACGAGAATGAACTCATTATCTTTTAACAATTCACGTATTTGCGGTCCATCAAAGATACCTTCATTAATTTTTGCATCACTGAGATTAAAGGTTTTTTTCTTTAGATTTTTAAAGCACTCTGAATGAATATTTTAAACAGTAGCTTACTATGATCAATAGCGGTTCGCGTACAACATTAGCAGAACTTGCCTCGACAGAGGTTCTGTTTGGCCATGTATTCGTTATATAGTGCTTCTTGCGATCTCTACTGTCCCATAAACACAAAAAACAAGGATATTTCGTATTTCCACATTGCTGTCCTAACAGTATAGTTAAAATCTTAAAATTTCCGTAACTAACCCAGTTATGTTCAGAATATTTCATTGTCTCTAATATGAATTTCATCGTACTATATTCTTCTTTTAGTACGATTGAATGAGCTATGGGAATTGAAGCAAAAACATTAGTGTTATGAAGTAATACTGCCTTCAGACTTGAAGTGGAGGAGTCTATAAATAGTTTCCATTCATCGTCCTTATAGATTCCTGTCTCAACCTCATTCAGTAACCCTTCCACATTATTGCGATACACTATCGAAGATTCCTCTATCATCATAAAATATTTTCTGAAGTTTTTCTCTCGGTTTCGATAATATGGTATTCTTGTGTCTTTTGAGAGCCAATTGTTGCCTTTCATGTATGAAGCAAGATATTCCACTTTATCTTCAGGTAAATACAGGTCCCTTACAAGATCTTTCATTTCTTTTTGATCTATGATTTTGGGAGTTTTATCTTGAGCATTAGTAGCATAGTATTCAATACTTACACTCATATTTCCATCATCTGAAGTATATTCTTCTCCATCTTCATATTCACCTTCTTCAGCGTCACTAATATCGTATTCATCATTGATTGACATACTTTCCATCGAATCTATATAACTGGTAATTTCATCGTCAATATTAATATTTTTCTCTACTGGTCTGGACAATGTCAACTTGTCATCAGACACACTACGGCTTCATTCTCACACCCTCACGCCCACCTGCAAGGCAGCGCGCCTTCGCTGGCTTCGCTACCATGACGCGCTGAAAAGCGAATCATTCTATACATCTTCTTTTGAAGCTGTTGCCATCGTTTCCAGTATCCTTCACGGAGCAGGTTTTGAAGAATTGAAGTATCACCACACAGATTTTGTGTTTGCTTGGAAACTATAATTGGGCGCACCAATATTGCAACATTACATCCTTCAGCGCAGAGATATTTGTTCAGTCAGAATATAAAAATAATATTATATAAAATTGAAGATAGGTAAACGTCTGTGCTCCATATCATGTTAAAATAGCAGTCTTGAAACATAGAAAACAAAATCAACATATCCAATTTTATTTTACATATGTATCACACGAGGTACTCAATGTTATTGGCTTTCGAGTTTTTCCCTCGATTTGACCTAGACCCTGACCTGATGGAGATAAACAAACATATAGTTAAAACTGCTGTCACCGTTTACAGGTCTTTTCCTCGATTTGGTTTTAAAATGACCTTGACCTGATGAAAACGTACTCCGGAATCAAACTCAGCGACCCCAGAAACGTATGGATGTGGTATTTGTGTCTGTTCACCAGTTTTTTCCTCGATCTGACCTTGAAATGACCTTGACCCCAATAATTAGACTTCGGATTCGGACTCTATTATATACACCTCAGGCTTGCCAGATCTTATGTATGAACTATCTATTCACTGTTAAAAATACTTATCGGTTCGGGAATCTTCATCTATGATTAATATCGTAATAGCTAATCCGATATTTGCTGACTATATTTTTCATCATTTCGCAGTTAGATCCATGAATAAAGTAAATAATATACGCCCTTACCTTGCAAATTTTACAACAATCTGTAACGTTAAGACCTTCCCCCGGATGCTCGAGTACACCAGGGTTTTAGGGAAGGGGTGAACTCGTGAATAAAACTGTTTATGAAAAGTAATAAAAATAAAACATTTATTCTTTAGTTGGTGGTGGAGGACATTTAGAGATGTCTGAACAGAATAAGAACATAACGAGTTGTAATTATCGATGATTCTCAGCTTGGCTTTACATTTATGCGGCTAGTACGTGATTCCGACGAGCTATTCTAGCGCGAATAAGCTATATATACTCGGGCGAGACTTCTATACGCGAATATGGGTGAATTCAGTAATTGGGACACGGTGACCCAATTACTGACACCCTACGGATTCGGATTCTGGTGGTCCTAACTAAGGTACCATTCCAGACGCGACGTCTCTACGATGATTTCTTATTAGTGTCGGTAACGAGGGGCACCTCAGTTACCGACATTTTACAAAAGCGCGTGTATACTGCCTAAATGTAGGCTAAAACGGCGGTTATCGGTTGTAAAGCGCAGGCGTGCACGGAGGAGCGCCTCATGTGTCGCGGTCAACCCTCGTCCCGTTCACCCTGTACGTGCTTCCCTCCCTCGTGCTCGATTAATTAATTAATTAATTAATCGAATTAACCACGTGCGTAATATCGTATCTCGAGATATTTGCACGTCACAATATGTATAAATTATTTATAAATCACTTTAAAATTTGAAAATTTATTTAACAGTGTAACATTGCAATCTTCCCCCGGATGCTTCAACAAGCCCGGGTTCTTTGGAAATGTATAATTTTTCGTGAATAATTGACTCGTGAATTATATCTGAAAACAAAGAGATATTAAATTTATTCAATATTAAATAAATACAGCATTGGGCTTCTTTCTGATTTCGACTCAGTTGCTGTAACAAACAAAAGAAGGAATTCAATCACATGTGTATGCTTTTCAGCTTCAACGGCGTATATCGATATACATTTAACGTTTTTGCATGTCGCAGATATCGTCACCGATTCTATGCGGTGTCTAGAGTCGTTTCACGCGCAGTTACTAGCTAGTACCAAGGAGTGCCTCATGTACCAGTGCCCGACCGTTTTTCGGATTCGGAATCTGGGTACCCCTAAGAGGTCATCTCCATTCCCAGTTCCCTAGCGTTTCATATGATTTCTCGTAATAGGTACCTCGGAGCGCCTCAGGTTCCAATTAACGACACTCTCACCAATAGCCTGGAGGGATTATTACATGGTTAGGTCAGTGCCACTTGCGTTTGTAGTAAAGAGGCTGGAGGAGTGCTTCTAGATCTAATTGCTGCGTCCTCTCGCCTTACCCTGGAGTACCAGCTTGCAATATGAGGAGGTAACGTGATAGCGCGGATACTGGTACCACGGAGTACCGTGGATAATGTCTCAATTGTCCTTTCTTCGAGTTACCCGGAGCGCCGTTGTAATCGAGGGAAACTTCGACTGGGGCTCGTTGTCTGGCCTTCTTGCCAGGACTATCTTCTCGATGCTATTGGACCATCAGTTAGCATTGAAATCAGGTCCGTCGTCGCGTCGAGCGTGAAGGTGCTCCTTACACGCCTGGAGCGCCAGGCAATACTTCCAATTTGTGCGATTACGCGTGACTTAAGGCTCGATATCGGCGGCAAAGAGTAGCGGCGTACAGTACTAGCTGTTCGAGCGTGTTTTCGCGTAGAATACGCCCACATATATGCTCGCAACTGCACGCGTGTATATGTTGTCGTTGAAATAGTTTTCATGTAACAAAGACTTACCAATTAAATTTTCTTACTTTTTCAAATAAAATCACGTTTATAGTAAAATCTACACGTTTTCTAGATTCTTAATTATGATAACTCTATTTATATTCTATTAGAAGAAATACTTAAGAATAAATTTATTTAATCAATTAATATCTTTAAGTACATGAAAAAATATTCATATCTTTGACCATAACATATTCAAAAATTTTTAAATTAATATTAATTTATCAGATATTAAAGAAACATAATTAATAAATTTATATTCGGAAAGTAAAACTTATTAACAAAATCTTTAGATAAAATATACTGCTCTCAAGGCACAAAAATGCTATTTATATACAAAATTTCGAAAAGATTAGAGCAGCTTTACTCCTGTTATCAAATGCCACAAAAAATTGATCATTTCATAATAGCATTATTTTCTCCAAAAAATAACAAATTCTAATGTGTAGATATTTCCAACCATACGTGCATGGAAATAAATTTATTATTTAGACCTACCATAAGCGACTTATTTGGCTTTGGTCTTTAAAAGCGCTTAATTCTAGGTTAATTTACTGCAGAATTAAACTAGAAAAGCACGATTACGAAGTAAGCTACAGGAAGTAATGCAAAAACAACGAAGCAAATGCTTTAAGTCGAAGAGAAATAAACATAGAAGGAAAAAATCAACAAGACGATTCGCTCATCGTCAAAGAAATAGACGAAATGCTTGATGACGACACGGCAACGGTATACTCCGCCGAAGAGAAATCGATATTTTCTTTATTCGTATCAAATAAAAATATCCGTGCATTTAATTACAGCATAATAATTAAACAAGTATCTACCAGGTAAAAATGAAAAAAGATGAACTAAGGGTGTAAAATTTGTTAAGGATAAACAAGCAAAACGCAGAAATACATCTGCGTAGATTTTTCGCATACAGTATCTACTTTATGACTGAAGAATTGGAAAAAATTACGTACAGATTAATGAAAGAACAGATTATCGAAAAATTGAAATTGACCAATACGACTACTTACACACCGGAAACTAATCGAAATATATGCATGAAAGTGTGGCTTCCAAAAACAATCAAAGGACTAAAAATTTAAATTGGTCCATGTTATAGTAAATGTAAAACCAAGAACCTAAATTCTTACACTTCGCATTTAAACTCGATGCAATCAGGTCTATATTCGTTTCACCGAATAAAAGAACAATCTCATTAAACGTGTCGTTGAACAACTCCCACTCTGTGTCCTAATTTTGTAATCGCAATAAAGTATCTGCAACTTTATTCTCTTTTCATGTTATATAAGAAGCAAAAATATATACCCTATGTTTTTCCGCCCATTGCCAAATTTTTCACATTAATCGATTAAATTTGGTGTATCTCACTTCTCCCATCTTATTAATATAAGATATCGCGGTTGTATTATCGACCCTGAGAAGAATTTGACTATTTCTAACATCCTCCGCCAACTGTTTTAGTGCGAATTCAATTGACAATAATTCTTTGCAATTTATGTGATATTATATCTGCTTTTTATTACAGAATCCATAAGTCTTCAATTTGTCTCTGATAGCCCCCAACCTATGTCCAACGCATCCATAAATATAGTTACTTCAAAATTATCACTTTTAATAGAATTGACAGCAAATTTCAAGTTATTTGACCACCAGATTAAATCTGGACAAATGGATTTTGTGATGTATTATGAGAGAGTAATTTTATAAAATATATGAAGCGAGAGGGTACGGCAAGGTGATACTAGTGAGAATGTAGGATGAATGTGTGAGTGAGAGTGTGACGCGTGAAGAGAGAAGCGAAGGAGAGAGAAGAAGACGAGACGCCACCGGCACAGATGCCGGCAACGAGCACGCAGAGGCAGGCATCCCGCTTCGTCTCGAGAACATCAGTTCAGCTTGCGAACGCAAATATAAAAAACTCAAAATTTTATAACAAGGAGCGGAGAAAACTTATACGGTACGCGAGATTGCTTAAATTTAATTATTAAGATTTTATTTCGATACGTGTGTGTGAGTGCTTTTGTGGTTCGAGACCTGGTAGAGCCTTGCCGTGGACACCGAGACTTGGGGGATTCATATGCTTGGAGTTTATCGTGAATCGCCCTCACGACATTTGTAGCCGGGTATCCGATCGCGCGTCGCGATACGTTTTTATTAATTGTGTGTAGAGTGTTTGTGTTAATTAGATTATCATTAAAACATTTTACTATCTCGCAAACCCTTGCCACGCATTGTCTCTTTTCTGGCCTTCACGCTATTCGCTTTTCCTTTAGCTTCCCGGACGAGGAGAAATCGGACAACAGCGAGATCTTCAAAAAGGTAGGAGTTTCATACATTTATCAGAAGTGAGCAACGGGCAACGGGTTCGTCGATGCAAAGAATTTATAATATTAATGTAAGTGTAGCAAACAACGAGGTAGGAAAATGCTACCTTACAAATGGCGCCTTAAAGCGGTATTAAAATTCGCGATAAACGAGATAGTGCGGATTAGTCTCAAAATCATATTAATATAGTTTCGAAAATTAAAATTATAAATTCCGTATATAGTGTGGAATTCCGGCTCAATACATAGAAACGCACGACGCTTGCCTCGCGCTCGTGAGCCGGCAGTGTTGTTTACGTTTCGCGACCACTGCGCCGGGTTCGAACGTTCAAAAGGGCTAGTTTGCTCGGTGTAAGTATAGTAACGCGAGACAGTATTACTTGAAATATTATTTCAAAAATAATTATTTCAACAGTCAGAAATTTGTACAGTAGAGTTTAACGATATAAAAGCTAGGCAAAATACAGTCAACACCGGCACGGTTGGCAAGCGAGCGAGACACTATAGAGCGAGAGTAAGAGAGAGAGAGAGTATATAGAGATATACTACGCCATATACAGTACGCCGGCAATCAGAATCTTGTACACGATTCGAATTGCAACGGACGTCTCCGGAAACTGAAATTATATTGTAGAAACTAATATTCTCACTGCAGGCCCTCCTAAAGGGAAATAGCACAAATTCCTTGCATCTCGATGATCCCGACAGTTACCCTTCCAATTCAAAAGACTACAATTTGGGTACAGGAACTCAGCGGCCAACATTAATTAATCGCGATGAAAAAAATACCGAAAAATTGCGATTTGTAAGTAGCGTTTGCAAAATTATTTGGTTTGTCCCGCGTAGTTTTTCATTTTTTCAGAAAAAAATCGAACAGTGTAGCTACTCATTTCGCAGTACAGTGGCTTGCATTTACGTTAGAGATGGTTTAAGGATACATAAATATGATCAAACGTTTGCAAAATTTTTGCGGTTCACATATATGTACTGGGT
>UELU01083193.1:0-18492 GCA_900490025.1 Megastigmus dorsalis
TTAATTAAAAAATCTGGTTTTGTTAAGTTCTGAAGATTTAGAAAATTTTGGGGTCTACTTAAAGTGTAGAAAGATACATTTAATATTAAATTTACTACGTAAATTAAGATACAAAATTATACGTAACGAATGCAAAAACTTAAATAATAGTGCTTCGTTCATCAAGTGCGATAAAACAATGTAGGTGCAAAGCTATTCGGTATGTACACCTGCTATTCGGCCTTACAAAACCAAGAATTTTGCACTGCGGTATTTCATTTCTGACAAGACATTGTCTGAACTTGAAAGCTGAATCGCATAAGATCATAGAAACAGAATCTTATTCCTAGAGGAAGTTAATTAACACACTTATCAAGCTACGATAAGAATTTTTATTACTTGAAAGAAACATAAGTCTCAAAATCAAGTAGACTGAAAATTTCCATACCCCAAAATTTTCTAAATCTTCAGAACTTAACAAAACCAGATTTTTTAATTAAAACATTTAAGTTTTTACCTACTCACATCTTTAATACTGTTCATTGTAAGATTTAATCTTTTTTATCAATAAGTATTGAAATGATTTCTGTCGACTATTAAAATGATTGAATAATTTTTATGATATAAATAAGCTATCCAGCATTTTTCAAAAAGGAAGCAAAAATCAATTTTTGGTGTAAGCTAGCTCAGCTAGCTGTTCAATTGTCTCTGTACCTCCGCGCTCGGTGCAAGCGTACGCGCGACCGCGAGCGACAAGCGCCACTCCCCACCTCTTCGCGCTGCTCCATTCCACCTTTCACCGCCGATACTGCCGTCCGCTATAGCCGCCCGCTGATTGGCTCATCTTCTTAACTTCTAACAATTAATAACTCGGAAACTACTTGTCGGATCGAAAAACGAGAAACATACGTTGTTCTTAGAATTTTGAGATCTATCGAATGGTATATGTCCTGTTAACCGAAATTAATCCATCCTGTATATATACAGGCTACCTATTTTTTTATTTTTCTCGTCATTTTTTTAATATCTCATTAAAAATCCTGAAACTTCTGCATTTTTAGTTACTTTAGTGTTGATAGAACATAAAAATAGAGTTTAATTGATAAATTTTCTATATATAGGCTTCTGTGACTGAAAGGGTTAAAATGAGTAGAAAGTTGAATAATATAGGTTGATACGCCCGTGCAGTGTAACTAAGTCGACGCGCTACGCGGCGCCGCGCGGGGTTGCTCGCGCGGTCTTTAACATACTCTATCTCGAAAAAAACGAAAAAGTCCCTTTGTTTTATTTATTATTTAAATGTAAAAAAACCTCATCTTTCGATTGAACACACTCAAAAAAAGATAAAATTGGTCCATCTTTGAGAAACATGAAGAAAAAGTTTTCTTTTTGAATTTTCACCGTGAAAATGGGAAAATTCCGAAAAATGAAATGTACCATTGGAAAGCTCGTCTCAACATCTACAAAAACCATGTCTGATAAAATTTTTTCACATACCTTCTTTTTACGCGAGTTTAATAGTACCTTATTTCGTGCTTATTTTGGGCCGCTGGACATTTCACGTGTAATGCCTCGTATATATTATTTTCAAAACTAGTGTAATTTCAGCGGTAATATTATTATATCCTACCACTCACTCATCCTTCATAAATTTTAACTCTTTTTTGTTTAATTAATAATATTAAAATTCATTACTAATTAAAAGAATATGCATTATTTACAGGCTCTAAGAAAGTAGTTAAATCTCTAAAAAAATACCTTTAAAAAGGTAAAATCTTGGCATGTATGATTTTTTGTACCCGAACTCAATTTTATATTTATTCTACTAAATAGCTGTAAAGTAAAACTTTTGAAATTAATAAATTAAAAAACTTTCCATTAATTGATTAGATATAATTTTCATGTTTTAAATTACATTGTACACTCGCTTCAGTTTATTTCTATAAAATGATTTGACAATTCTTAGCTAGTTAATTTTTTAAATAATAAATGCAATAATTTAGTGTAACAATTTCAGCAATTGTCTTAATTATAACATTTTGTGTTTATAATTTTATCTTTTTTTATAATAAGATTCACACTACTTTTATTTGCTAATATTCTATGAGACCATATTTATTAAATTGATTCTCTTCCTAGTAATCATAGAACATTATTACATGGCAGTATTTGATTTAATATAGCAGCATTAAACTTGAGTTTACAATTAAATAAACTCCTTTATTTATATACTTCTTTATTTATTCATATAAATTTTAAAATTTCTAATGGCCAATTTAAACTAAAAAAACTTTTGAAATCAATTCAGAAATTGTCAAGTGCTCTTTTTCTTCATTGTTTACATATTCAAAAAAATTTCCAATTTACAATGGCCATTTTAAACTAATGAAATTTGTGAGATCTATTCAGAAATTGTCAAGTAATTTTTTTCTTAATTTTGTATATTAAAATGAAGTTTCAAATTTATAATGGCCAATTTAATCTAAAGAAATTTCTGAAATCAATTTAGAATTTGTCAAGTACTCATTTTCAATTTTTATTAATTGTTAATAAGTACTAAAATAATAAAATGAACTCTAACTTTGCAATGGTGCCTTATTCATAATAGAGATGCCAAATAAGCTTCCAAAGGTGTTAACAATTGTTAACATCTTTAGTAGCTTCGATAGCTTATCTGGCATCTCTATTCTTATGAATCGAATTGATTCATTATTAACTTTAAAATATCTTTTGATGTTCCATGGTATATAAAACACTCAATTGGCCCCTTCGACATTCAATTTGAACTTCTCTTTCCCATTTTTGTGTTAAGGAAGCATGGCAAACTGTCATATTAAACACTCAATTGACCCCTTCGACATTTAGTTTGAACTTCTCTCTCCCATTGTTGTAGCAAGGCAAACTGCCAGAGTTCTAATATTATGAGCTACAAACAGTTGCGAATATAATGCACCTCGTCTAGAACGACACGTTCACAATTTGATAAAATATCTTTAATCTTAATAAATAACTATATGAACATACTTGGTGGCCCGATTCATAAGAACAGAGATGCCAGATAAGCTATCGAAGCTACTAAAACTGTTAACAATTGTTGAAATGGTTTAAGACTTTAAGCCAATTGGTGAAATGTTACACTAAATTATTACATTTATTATTTAATACATTTTTACATTTACATTTACATTACTATACTACAAGTAATACTCGTACGTATATACATATATATATATATATCTATAAATAGCGTCGGAAAGAATTTTATACGTGATCGCATATCTATATATAGCGTCGGGAAAATTTTTTATGCGTGCTCGTATATCTATGTGTACACCTAAACATCGAATACGATTAAATTCTACTCCTAGACACGAAAAGCTACGGAGCGCACTAGTTAGACTCCATCATCGTCGACCCTGCACACATAGGCAAAGAGTACGATCGAATTCCACACATAGATATAATTATCGATGAAATTTTGTGGATGAAATTTTTTTCAATTAGTGCAACTAATGAGAGAAGACGAAGAAGAAGAGGAAAAGAAAGAAGTGGAGGCATCTGTTGCTACACTCCAGCAGCACGAGGATGGTGATATCTTAGCACGACTATGCAGGAGGTTATTCGATGATGAGGAGAGGGAGCTATAGTCGGAGAATGGAGAAGTAACAGTCGAGATGGAGGAGCGATCATGCGCAGAACAACAGCGCATCGAAGCTGAAATGGGGATAGATGAAGAGGAGATAGTCCGAACAGCTGAGAAGGGAGAATATAAGCAGATCCATAGCTCAACCGAGCTCACTTCATCATTCGAAGAGCCATCAAGCAAACGCACTCGAGCAAGTCATCAAGCAGAAACTTTCCGGAACCAAAGTACAACTAGCAGTTGAGGTATATATATTTAACATTTTAAAATACTCTAAAATTCTTAAAAATAAAAAGATTTCAAAATTAACTTGTAAAAATTTTCTTGTTTCAGATGGATTTAACAATGTTGAACAAAATTTCTCGCGGAGCATACTTGCCCACAAGGAGCTATACCACTTTAGAAGAAGAGGTAAAATACATGGTGACAGCTATTCGTAACGCGAATATAAGATATGGTATGAAGGTTTTGGCTGAGTTCGATGGAGAGTTTCAATTACTTCTACCAGGACGTATATCAGAACCACTCGAATCTGATGAGGGATTTTTTAACGAACTAACTGTAGCTGCTAATAAAATGAGATTTTGGATTACTTACTTAAGAGACCATAATATGTCATTTAGATTAGAATATAAAAAAATATATGTGCATATTATGTAAGTAAATATATATATATAATCTAATAACTATGAAAAAAATAAACGAAAAAGTATATCCTTAAATTTGTTGTGTTTATTTAGAAAACCTTTCACATAGACAAGTAAAAAAATCCTTATTTAAACTCTTAAAAATATTTATTCTTTTTTCAATTTTACAATTACATACTTAAACTTACACAATATTTTAAATTCTTATAAAATTTATATTGTCGTTTTCACTAATTATAAATTATTTTTATTTATCCAACTATTATGAGAATCGCAAAACCAAGCCATTTTACAAAAATTTGATTTCCTTTTTTCTTAAGAATTTTTTCTACAAGATAAACATTTGGATATTTAGCATTCAAAAGTTCCTGCTCATAGAACCCACCAGCGATGGGTTCGTCTTGATAGACTTTTAGGTGATAAGTTTTGAGATTTGTGGCTGCTATTTTACTTATTGTAAATATTTCCGTTAACCAATTAGGGGTGTACCGATTTTCAAATACTTGCTTTACTTTACTCACTCACACTTTGTCATTAATTCGAAATTTATTTTTCTTCACTGGTTTAAATGTATAAGAAAAGCGTTTTTTAACTTGAGCTTCGTTGGTTATCGAGATACCTTTAGGTTTCATACCTGTGGTTCGATGTTTTCTATCATTATACGCTATTAACAAATCTGGTAAAATGTCAAGCCACTTATAGTTTCCGCGCAGACTAAACTGCATCCACATCTTATTTTTTAATGTACGATTGAATGGTTCACAAATAGATGCTTTTAAATTACTATACGTGGAGTAGAGATTGATTTTAAAACTTTTCATAAAATTTTGAAAATTTGCGTTGTAGAATTCTTTGCCTCTGTCAGTATGTAGATTCTTTGGTACACGACCTTTACATAATACTACTGTCATGGCTGTTCCGACATCTTCACCGGTTTTCCGCTTAATTGGTACAGCCCAAGTGTACTTTGAGAATATATCTATTATTTTCTCTATCTATTATCAGCTATTATCACAAGGTTACATCTCCAAAAGATCGGCTAGTTAAGTTTCATTGATACCTCGAACACTGAATCTGCGACGTTGATAGTTTCTTCGAGCAGGTTTGTGCAGTTCTTCTACTAACTTCTGATGTTCCATTATTCTTATGTGTTAGGACAGTGACAACTGATGTATAAATGATTCCCATTTTGTCTTCTTGAAGTATCTTTTCTAACGATTCAAAATCTGCTATTAGTTCTTCAACGTTTTTCATCGTCTTACCTACTTTCTATTCAAATGCTTGTTTTAAATCTGGATTATGCAAATAATTTTTGAACTCAGATATAATAACAAATATTTTATCCATTTCCGCTTGAAGCATATTTTGCGGAACCTCTAAAGAAACAGCATCAATCGGTTCTGTAGGAATAGCACGATTGCATAATCGTTTATTTTTTAAAGCAAATGAACCATGTACGATAAGACTAAATCTAACACCTGGAGGACTACAATCACCTTCGGTTCTACCTAATTTACGTCCGAACACATCAACGCTCATTTTAAAAAAGACTCGAATGCCAAAACGTTTTAATATATAAGGCCGCACTCCTGTAGTTCCTCAATAATAGGATGAATTTCATTACTAAGACTTGGATTTCCTGCTGACCTTTCAGCTATTAGTAGTCGAAGGCGGTTAACTAACTCGTTTGGATTATCCCAATACACATAATCTAATAACGAATTTTTTCTTACAATCTTGAAGCGTGGTAAAAGCCCATCTCCATTCTTTGAAAACATAGGTAAAATAATATTTGTCAATTTTTAATTTTTCATTTATTACGAATAGGTGCATTTATATCATAATGCTCCTTATGAGCACTCGAAGCTTCAATTATATTTCGATAGTTCACAATATCATTGGATTGTATATTCTTTTAGTTAGGCTGTTTCCTAAAAATTAATTCCAACAATACCGTAGTTTGTTGATATTGAACGTTCTTGACGTTAATATAATCGTTTTTAAAATATACTGGTGAGTTTCCAATCATTAACGTTTTATTATGCTCTTACAAGATGTTTTGGAACGTGAGCGTATGATTGGCAAAGATAAAAACAGTCAACATTTTTATGTCTACCCATGCAAAAGAATGCTTTAGCATAATCTTGTTTCTCGCAAGCTATATCGTCAAAAATCATGAGAGAGTTTGAAAGTACATTATCTGGCGCCACTACAGCATCATGATCGCTTAAGGGGAAATATTGCATACCACTTATTGGTTTCAAGAGATTTTCAAGATATTTGTATTTTGGTTGGTTTAGCGACTTGGAGTAAATATACACATTTTCAAATTTGAGCCCATTAGGATACGTTATGAATGCCAACAAACTATTAGTTTTACCGCAATTTGATGGACCATAAATGACTGTACGTATACTAGCTGGAAGTAATTCTCCATGTCGTTTAACTTTTTTTTTTCATGATCTGCAATGGTGTCAAAATTCACTACAGGTAGCTTGACAGACTGTTCCTTAAAATTTATGTTTGCTCTGTACCGTTCTGTTTCCAACTAACTGACAACTATAAAAGCGTAAGCTAATCTAGTTTAAGCTTCAGTACTGATTTGACCATTGAGGTAAAATGATTATTCACAAGCGAAGAGGTAAGGGTTTTATTAACAAAATCATTAATTAGTTACCAGTCGAGCTGCATGTACCAGGATATCTAAACTAACTAATAGACTTGTGCGCGGTGATTTAGGTATCAATCCACTTGATGCTGCTTGCAAAGATCACGACATAGCTTATGCAGAAAATCTCGAGAACATTGAAGCTAGACATACTGCAGATAAAATTTTAACTGAGAATGCTTGGCTACAAGGTCAAGATAAAAAAGCAAGTTTAGGGGAAAAAGCTGCTGCTTACACTGTTAACAAAGCTATGAAACTTAAGGGGATGCAGTAGCGTCCCCCCTCCTCAGTATTTCACTCTTCCAATTATATAGAAAAACGATAACTCATATAGACCTCATCTTGTACAAAATGCTTTATTATATCGAGCACTACGCCGCTCAACTCCAAATATTCATTTTTATTATTAATACATCAAGATATAAGCGAAACAAGAAGCACGTTTTTAGCTAGTGCATCCTCTTTAGCTAAAATTTGGTGTGGGTCTAAAAGAAAGAAAAATGAAGAAGCAGAAAAAGAAAAGTCCATCTAATAGAATAAAAGTAACAAGTACAACTAAAAAGAAAAAACCTTATACTTTGAATAAGATAATAAAAGCAACTGCAGATTCAGTTGATCCAAGTATGAGTTCTCAAATACTTAATCGTTCAGCGCTAAGGGGGGCTCGAGATGATGTAAAAAAGGTGGGAGGTGAACAACATATAAAACTTCCCCGAATTTTACTTATTTCTTCAAAAGTTGGTGGGTTTTAACTGTTTCTTGTACACTTATTTGTCGGTTTAAGTGCTGCTGATGCATTAGCTAGCAGTGGTGCCGGAATAGTGCAAGTAGTCCACGGGGTGAAGGAAGCAGAAGAGGAACTGAAAGAAAATGTAAGACATAATAAATATGTGGAAGCTATCGCTCTTGGCAAGGGACTCTATTTGAAACCGCATAAAGCAGGGTTTGGTGTTTTCTTGAAACCATACAGAGGTAAAGGTCTAAAAAAAAAGTTCGATGTAATACTACCTAAGCGTGCGTTGACTGACGCTAATTTAGTAAAATATACTAATATTATGAAAATTTCCTATTTTCGAGGAGTATTTATGCGTAATGCTTTAACCGTTAGTGGACTTTACCGAGAATCAGCTATTCTTAACCTTGATGATTCGAGTGGATCTGGAACACACTGGATTGCTATCCGAAAAGTGGAAATAAAGTCATATATTTTGACAGTTTTGGCGATCTTCAGCCTTCTCTTGATCTTGTGCTATATCTCGGGCTGGATGAGAGTAGTTAGACTATATAAGTAAGCAACATTCTGAAATAAAAGTTATTCTTGTCTCAGCTGACATAGAGGAGTCACTAACTTTAAGTCAGTGTGGTACCTCGTAAACACTTGAAACGAAATATTTTGCACCTATTAAACTGTCACGAGTAAAAAACTATGTTCTTTGTTTAATAGAGCTATTAACTTTTAATTTGATTCCTAATATAGATATAGGTAACAATAAATTTTATGTGAGAGATGAAATAGTCACAATACCTACAGGAAGTTATGAAATTGAGGATATTGAGAAATATCTGTCAGATATACAAGCAACAAAAGATATATCTATCACTTTGAAACCAAATAACAACACATTCCGTAAATATTTCAAGTACACTCTTAAAAATTTCTGCACCAATAAAATGCACTAATTTCGGTGCAAATACTTACTTTTTCCATGCAGAAATTTTTGAAGGTGTCGTTGAAATATGCACTTGAAATTTTGCTAGAAGATAGATATCACAGCCCAACAAAAAAAAATTGAAAGTCCCAAAAACTTGACCATGGTAGTTATATGTTTTTGGGGTCGCTGATTCCGAATCCGGGATCAGTTTAACCACATCGGATCTTGATCAAGGTCATTTCAAGGTCAAATGTACAAAATTAGTGGTAACCAAGGTTTAACAGTACATACATATGTTTTTGGAGTCGCTGAATCCAAATCCGTGGTCCGTTTGACCCCATCACCTCAGGGTCACGGTCATGTCAAGGTAAAATGTACAAAATTAGAGGCAACCAAGGTTTAACAGTACATACATATGTTTGACCCCATACCTCAGTGGCCGGAAACGTCAAAAAAATGCATTAAATTCTAAACCCTAAGCCCTTAAACCCTTAAATCCTAAACCCCTAAACCCTAAACCCTAAACCCTTAGTTAGGTATATTCAAATTTGTTAGAAGTATATGCAATTCAATCAAATACCCATAAAAATTTCAAGCCCATTACTCTTTTTTATTGTAACGAACTATTTTATTGTCAAATGATCTACGAAGTGGATTACGCTTCCGCTTTTTCGATGTTGATGGTAGATCTCGTTTCAACGACCAACATAATCTGCTAACATATTTATGTCCCATCTTCCTTGGTACCTACGCTCCATTTACTTTATATCTTGGTAAAATCTCTCTCCCTGCTCTTCGCTGTAATCACCTAGGTTTTCTCGAAACTCATCTATATGGGAATATAAAAAGTATAATTTTAGATTCATTAAGCAGCCTTGATTTTTGTAACTAATTACTAAATTTAATACTATTTGTTGGTAATTTTGGCTCTTATGATTTCCAAGAAAATTTTTAATTACCTCCTTGAAACATAACCATGCTTCTTTCTCTGTATGATTCATTTTCGTAACAAAAATTTCATCATTTATCATCCTATGAATCTGAGGGCCATCGAAAATTCCTTCATTTACTTGTGCAGATATCCTCTGAATCTCCTCTTTCATCAATTGGCGATTCATGTATAGGTTTTATAACACTTCCAACGTTAGCGTAATTAATTTGCGACTTGTTACTACTATTAACTCCAAGGAAATTCGTATTACAAAAATAACAATCTTCTTTTCCACAAGGTTCCTTCCATACCATAGGCGCTTTCATTTTTACTTCAATATAACCATTTTTGCCAATTTGTAGCATTTTCCTACATAAGGCGCACATGATTTTAAGAACCCAATCAATTTCATCATTTTTCATTTCTAAGTCAAACATTTTCTCATACTGCTTTTTAATATTTTGACTGATTTTTCTTCTATTTTTGGGGGTCTCACACTTGCTACAAATGTAATAAAAACTATCCTCTCTCTCACACTTGCTACATTTGTATATATATGAATCGCCAATTGATGAAAGAGAAGATTCAGAGGATATTTGCACAAGTGAAAGTATGGATGTTGAGCAAAATTTAGAAAGACATGATAAAGATGAAATCGTAGAAGAAGAAATGGAGAGAGAACCTGAAGAAGATGTTATCGCGGAAAAAGAAAAATCGCCTGATGAAGACAGCAACGTTGCTAGTACGAGTGATACAAGTGACGAGGAATACACCTCCTATAATGCTAAGAACGAAAAAGATCCACTTACACAAGAAAAAGTGAATACCAAAAGATGGGGTAGAGTACTCGGCTTCATGGCTGAAACAAAATACTAATGAAGCTGGAAAAATTAAAGTTTCTTACTACCGAGACAGAGATAAGGAATATAGTGATTATTTCGCTTACGATGAAGAATTTTCCTTAGTGTACTGCAAAGATATAGTTGAGTTGATGAATCGCTTTAAACACGGATGTTACAAATCCAACGAGTAGAGATTGTTCATCGATTCTTCGAAGAGAAGCTTAAAAACTGTTCTACTACACAATACAAATGTTTAGGCGGCCATTCGCATAGGATATTCGGTAATACTGGATTAATTACTGTAACATGGAAGTAATATTAAACCGAATAAAATACAATGATCATAAATGGCAAATATGTGGGGATCTTAAAATCATAGCAATACTTTTAGGGCAACAATCGGGATTTACAAAATATCCTTGCTATTCATGTGAATGGGATAGTAGGGATAGAAACAATTATTACATAAGAGTCTCTGGCCCCTAAGAAAAACGTTTGAACCGGGTTCTAAGAATATAAAAGAAAAGTCACATGTTGATCCATCAAAAATTCTAATACCACCTCTGCACATTAAATTCGGACTTATGAAACAATGAGTAAAATATTTAGACAAAGATGGTAACTGCTTTAAGTATCTGTGAAGTCAGTTTCCCAAATTAAGTGATACTAAAGTAAATGAAGGAATTTTCGATGGCCCTCAGATTCGTAGGATAATAAATGATGAAATTATTGTTACGAAAATAAATCATACAGAGAAAGAAGCATGGTTATGTTTCACGGAGGTAATAAAAAATTTTCTGGGAAATCATAAGAGCCAAAATTACCAACAAATAGTATTAAATTTAGTAAATAGTTACAAAAATCAAGGCTGCTTAATGAATCTAAAATTATACTTTTTATATTCCTGTATAGATGAGTTTCCAGAAAACCTAGGTGATTACAGCGAAGAGCAGGGAGAGAGATTTCACCAAGATATGAAGGAAATGGAGCGTAGGTACCAAGGAAGATGGGACATAAATATGTTAGCAGATTACTGTTGGTCGTTGACACGAGATCTACCATCAACATCAAAAAGCGGAAGCGTAATCCACTTCGTAGATCATTTGACAATCAAATAGTTCGTTACCAGAAAAAAGAGTAATGGGCTTGAAATTTTTATTGGTATTTTATTGAATTGCATATACTTCTAAATTTGAATGGTCCTAACTAAGGGTTTATGATTTAAGGGTATAGGGTTTAAGCGTTTAGGGTTTAAGGGTTTAGGGTTTATGGGCTTACGGTTTCGAATTTAATACATTTTTTTGACGTTTCCGGCCACTGTACTATGGGGTCAGACGTACCACGGATTTGGATTCAGCGACTCCAAAAGCATATGTATGTACTGTTAAACCTTGCTTGCCTCTAATTTTGTACATTTGACCTTAAAATGACCTTGACCAAAATCCGATGGGGTTAACCTGATCCCGGATGCGGGATCAGTGACCCCAATAACATATGTATGTACTATTAAACCTTGGTTACCGCTAATTTTGTACATTTGACCTTGAAATGACCTTCACCAAGATCCGACTTTTAATTTGTTTTTTGTGGAGCTGTGTAATTAATAGACTAAGTGCACCTGTATTTGGGATTTGCATAATTTTACCTATTTATTTAGTTATTACTAATTATTCATATCTGATCGGTAAAGCAGTTT
Organism: Megastigmus dorsalis; assembly: GCA_900490025.1. Taxonomy (NCBI): domain Eukaryota; kingdom Metazoa; phylum Arthropoda; class Insecta; order Hymenoptera; family Megastigmidae; genus Megastigmus; species Megastigmus dorsalis. Next base: position 12,059 of record UELU01083193.1, read on the forward strand.
GAGTGGTAACTGTAGGACTTTGACACCCCCTTAACCCTTTTCGTACCAAATGTCCAAAATTTTGTCTGAACTTTCAACGCTTTAACTTTTTACGCAATCGGTCCAGAAAAAAATTGAAAAGTACTATTTGCGATGGTTTGAAATCTTCTCTTTCGAATGCCGTAGTCAGATTTAGCTTATCATTGTTTGTAAAAAGTTATAACAATTTTTGTAATAAAAAATCAAGAATTTTCAAATGCTACAAATCGTGGAGTTTTTATATGCTCTTGAAAATCTCGTGGGATTTTTTTAAATTCAAGATGGCGGCGACCAAATGGCACCCTAAATGCAGGAAAAAATTATAAAAATTGCAAAATTTTGCATAAACATCACCTTTTTATATGAAAAATCTATGCCTGCTCATTGCAATGAGCATAATTAAGAACGATATTATTTGCTCGTCAAAATCCATTTGAAAGTTTTACTAATTTACTATGGCAAGGGCAAGATAGCGCTCAGAATCTAAAAAAACAGTGTTCAAAGACATTTTCCGCAGACTATACTTTTTATATCAAGTGATAACCAATGGAAAGTGTGTAGTTAATTGCATGTAATTTTTTCCGCTGATTCCGAATATAAAATTTATTTTACCGAAAAAGTTGTTAATTATTCGTTATTAACAATTTAATTGTTTATAATGGTATAACTTTTTGATTAATTAATATTCAATAATAAAATTTACGCCAAAGTGTATATTTTTACATTTAAAAACTTTTTTGTCTCTTATATAATTTCACTACCTTGCATATTTTCCAAGATATTTATAATAAACAAGAGCATAGGCTACGCACACCTATGTGCATATACGTTAAGGTTTATTGTCAATATCTTGTAAAATATGCAACATAGCAAAATTTTACAAGATACGAAAAAATTTCTAAATGAAAAAATATACTTTTTGGTTTGAATTATACTTTCCAATATCAATTAATAAAAAAGTTATAGCGTTACAAACAATTAAATTGTTAATAAAGAATAAGTAACAACTTTTTCGGTAAAATAAATTATATATTCGGAATCAGCAGAAAAAATTACATGCAATTAATTGCATACTTCCCATTAATTAACACTTGATATAAAAAGTATAGTCGGCGGAAAATGTCTTTGAATACTGTTTTTTTAGATTGTGAGCGTTATCTTAACCTTGCCGTAGTAAATTAGTAAAACTTTCAAATGTTCTTGATTATGCTCATTGTAATGATCAGGCATAGTTTTTCATATAAAAGAGGCGATATTTATGCAAAATTTCATAATTTTTTCCTGCATTTAGGGCGCAATTTTGAATTTAAAAAAAATCCAACGGAATTTTAAAGAGCATATAAAAACTCCACGATTTATAGCATTTGCGATAATGAGGCTCTGCTTTTTCATGTTCAAAATTTGACATTTTTGAAAAAAATTCTGAAAATTCTTGATTTTTTTATTATAAAAATTGTTATAACTTTTTACAGAAAAATGATAGGCTAATTCTGACTACGGCATTCGAAAGAGCAGATTTCAAACCATCGGAATCGGTATTTTTCAATTTTTTTCTGGACTGATTACGTAAAAAGTTATACCGTTGAAAGTTCAGACAAAATTTTGGACATTTGGTATGAAAAGGTTTAAAACAGATTGAAAAAGATCGACCTATCGCCATCACGAGCCTCGTTTTGCGTCACTCAAAAGAAAAAAAACGAACCCACGTGGTTCCTCACCGGCTTGCTCGGTCTCGTCCGAAGGGATCCGCCGAGCAATCATGTCTGGGGCTGCGACGAACGAAACCAACGACGACCTTCATCCCCTGGTGTGGCAGCGGGGTGGTTGCGCGAGGCGAACAATTACGCAGCAATCCTGCAATTATGGCAGGCCACATGCTAGGCGGCAACGAGCAGAACGGAAATTTTAATATAAAATATTTAACGATAATAACGCAAAGCTAGAATACGGCTCGAAAATAATAATTAAGACACAGAGTAAATCAAATGCGCCGCCAATAACCCGTAGAATCTGCTGAAAGACGCGAAAAAAGGGGGGAGGAGAATATAGCACGAACAATAAGTCACCAAACCACCATTCGGCTCAAACAATATTTATTGAAGTAGAACTTCGGGGCAGAACAATATTCCGCCAAACAGGCCGCGTTGCCGCCAACGAGTCGCGAAGTGGAAGACCTGGACCCCAAATGGCCGCTTGAAAGGCCGTCTCTTCCACGCGGTTGCTAGAACATGAAAACGAACAAAAATACATAAGACGTAATTGTAGTGGCGCTACACCGGTCACCGCTGTCCCGAGAACCGTAGCACGAAAACATCGGACACCTAACACGCCGCGAAACGCGAACACACGCACGACCCGAACATTTGCGGATATTCCAGATGGCTCACCCACTGACTTTAAATTCTCTCGTTGGATGAGATCCAAATTAGGTCCGTTCTCTTTCTCTTGGTGGTATCCTCGGCAGAACTTTATTGCGTCGCTTAGAATATTCGTGGAGAATCGGTAGCCAACGTCGTTGCATCCGATATCGGCGAAGTCCAGGCAGCGAGTGAGAAGACGGAAGTCTTCTCCGAGGAGCTCGCGAAAGCGCGTCTCTCCCTCTTTCACTCGCACCCGTGTCCCTCATCAGACCTCTCTCTCACACTCCGGTGATTAGCCTAATCATTCACTAGCGTAGTCTTTTTGGGAAAGAACTACGCTAGTGGATCAGCCAATCACTGGCGAGGTGATCCACGAGCGATCTTTTGAATGTAAAATAACCGACGTTGGGGGAGGACCGTCGCGAAAACCCTAATCCGCGCGTCAATCGAACAAGCCGTTCGATCTTTTATACGGCAGGCTTGAGTCGTCATGCACCGGCGCGCAGTCTCGCGGTTAGATTATCCCTAAAAAGGGTTTGCACTGGTTCAGCCGCTTTCTCTCTCTCTCTCTTTCTCTCTCTCTCTCTCTCTCTCTCTCTCTCTATCTCTCTATCTCTCTCTATCTCTCTATCTCTCTCTACCTGCTATGATCAAAATGTTTTGTATATACTGCTTTTTGTGATATTACTATTAATTATAAGACTGACTTACTGTGATAATTCTGTGGTATTTAAGGTAGCTCTTGTATTAATCCGACTTTCTAAGACATAAAAAATAATTATGTAGAAATATTCAGGAGGATTTACTGAATATATTTTATAAATTTTGAGGCGAGTTACCGTGTAAAAATTAAAAATATTGTAAATTAAAGATGAGATATTTAACATTAGCCCTTATGGGCCAGGCACTCTGAGAGACAGGAAGAAAAGATTTTTTTATAGACAGCGGAGCATACCATTATTGAAAAACTAGTTTTTAATAGATTGATGTCTCAGCTTTCCAAAAATATATAAATTATTCTAGGTTATCGTGTAAAATTAAAAGATATTTATTAGTAAAACAAGCAAAATCTTGTTTTCACGGTTAGTTTAGGAAGTGATAGAAATTTTGCATCATTCGAAGTCGCGAGTGCCGGTGTCCGGGTGTCCGCGTGCGCGAGCATCGTCTCGAACATTGGGGAAGAGAAAAAGCAGCTCTGAAAAAGCTAGCTCCTTCGCCTACCTCGGCCTCCGAAGCAGCACACTCAGGCATACACGTCACGTACAAATCACGCGGCTCTCGCACTTTCTTTGCTTCTCACGGTTTCGCGGCCAAAATCGATCAATAGCATGTGTATATATATGTATCGATGATTCGTTGGCACGCTTGAATGCTTAACGAACATCACGAACGACGTATGGCGAGAGAGTGAGAGAGATTCGCGATAGGTGGGGGCTATTGGGCCTCAGATCGATTTTGGCCGCGAAACCGTGAGAAGCAAAGAAAGTGCGATATATATATATATATCTATACAGGTGATTCCACGCGAACTGGAATGTCCAAAATTTTAAAATAGCTGAACTTTGCGAAAATTCCCAAAACATGCTCCCGAATTTCAGTGGCCTAGTTGCAAGGATCTAATTACTATGAAGCACCACAGATAGATAAAAAATGAAATCTTTTTGAATTTTTAAATGTTTGGGATTTTTTATTTCAAAATTTTCTGAAAAAATGATAAAATTGCTAAATACAAAAGTTGTTGCATTTTACCTCAAAAACATATCTGAATTTTTTCAGAATGTTTGGTGAAGGTCTGTGATTGGTCGATATAGCAGCTACATACACTTAAGAATCTAATTTTCATTGACATGGCACATTTCATCCTATGAGGTCTGAAATATTTCCTTTTTTTTGTGCACATTAGATACAGACCTTATAGGAGATGGTCAGCTCAAAGAGATAAAAATTACAGCACTTTAAAGCAATTGTTGTTACGAAAAAACAGTATTAATTCGAATTTAGCATATATATTGATAAAAATGACTTGGACAAAAATGATAGTATAATGCAAAAAAAAAATTATAAAATTATGAAACTTATAACGTTATGGCTTGAGCGGATAAGTGGGTTGATGTAGAAATGATGCATGTTACTGGGCATAGTGGACGTGAAAAAAATATAATATTTTAATTAAGGTGGGAGAATAAGAAACTTCTTAAATATTAGAAGATGTTTGAATACTTTCAACTATGACTTCATCAACCAATTATTTGATTGTAAACTGTATTTACGATCGGTAATATACACATCTAAGCTGTGCTGCAAGCCCCCTACTGTCTACTTACTTCATTATCAATGCACCTAGCTATTTACGTTCCGCACTACCCACGCATCCTTTATCAATACAATAGAGAGCTATTTATTTGAATTTGGAATTGCACAAACGATAGTTAAATTATGAATTGAAACTGAATTAATCACGTACTATAAATATGATGTTCTATATTACATTGATTTTATTTTATTTACGCACCGTATGCCCGAAATCTAGTTTAATTCAAATATTTCATTAAAAAGTAAAAAAATACTCTAAAGAGGTGTTCATAATACAGGCCGACAAATTTTAAAGCCAGAGACCAGACCTAAAATTTCCGAAGGATTTTGATGCGCTGAATCCGAATCCGAGCTCAAAATTGCTCCTGTACGTCAGGTTTTCAAGATATCCTAACCTAAAAGTGCAAAAAATGCGTTTTTTAGCTGTTTTTGAGGTTATGTAACCGAACACGAAAAATGTCTACCACAAAAGCTAATAAGGAATTTGAAAGTACTAATCTTCCCCTTTCAAACCTACTTGGATTTATTAGGATATCTTTATTTTTCACCAAAATATTGTAATTTGAAATTTTTTATTTTAGCGTTTTAACCCATTAACGCTGAGGTGTTCAGATTTATACAAAATATTATCTCAGGGGTTTTCGAGGGTGCCCTTTCTATTGCCGGTGTCAGTTTTTTGTTATAATCCCTAGAAGATCCAATATGGCGGCTACCATTTAGGGCTTTAAAAAAGAACAAAGGATCCCGCACAAAATACCAACAAAAAAGCGTGCAGTCGCTTGGAACCAAACTTCGCACATTGATAAAACCAAAGAAGACGGACTGCGCGGAATGCTACTGCGCACTCTGTGTGCATTCTAATGTTCACATTCGCTGTATGTGCGAGCCGTTCTACAAAGAGAGATCACGTTTGAGTGTCGGGTTAACGGTTGGATGCGTAGGTAATAAAATTCTTTTTGTGTTTGACATCTGTCTAGCGGTTACATTTCGTGTCGATCGTGATTTTTGTATATAGTGAGTTTTAGAATTTCCACGTTACTGTTCATTACAAGAAAAAAAATGAGTTCAAGAACTCCTTGCGCTAATAAAGTTAATACGATTTGTCACGTTTGTGGAAAGTATGAAACGGAGAAATACCGTCGATCAATTAATGATTCGATAAAAAGGTCATACTTCAACTGTTATGGGACTTCAATGAAAAATTTGGATAATTAGTGGGTACCAACCTCAATTTGTCATGCTTGTAGATTATATTTGTCAAATTGGGAAGATGAAAGTACCAAGACGCAGACTGTTATTCAACCACCTGTTTGGCGCGAGCCCAACGATCATGATACTGATTGTTACTTTTGCTTATGCAAAACAGGAGGTTTTTCTAAAAAGTATTTGGAGAAGATCGTTTACCTTGATGTAAAAAGTGTTACACCAGCCAAGATTGGTATTAGAAATCACTCTGAAAACAAAAGTGACCGATCAACTCACGAATCAATGGATACTGACGATCCTAATGCAACTGAAGATTCTTCTTGGGAAGAATCAGATGATGAAAGTCCTAAATTTTTTGACCAAGACGGATTAGACGATTTTATACGTGACCTTGATCTTCCAAAAGATAAAGCTGAGCTTTGCGCTTCAAGACTCAAAGAGAGGAAACTATTGTTGCCTGGCACTAGAGTAACTGTTTACAGAAATAGAGAAGAAAAGTATATCAAGTACTTTTCAATGGACAGTGGGATTGTGTAT
>UELU01083220.1:0-12582 GCA_900490025.1 Megastigmus dorsalis
GTGTGTGTGTGTGTGCGCGCGTGTGTGTGACTGCGCATGTGTATATGCACGTGTGTGTGTGGTACTATGGTACGTCAAAAGAAACCTGTCCTTGTCAGAGGTTAATGACCCTGTCTCGAGGTCAAGTTTGTTTTGATGCGCCATGGTGCCACTATAATTACTGATGGTCGAGAGCGTTAAAGCGCGAACGTTCAAGTTTTGCTAATTTTTGCCACAAGAGCTCAAAGCTCGTCACCGATAAATTTTTTTTCCACCGCACTCCTATTTTGGTTTATATTGAAATGCTTCGAAATGGCACACCCTTTAACAATTGGGAAAAACTTTTTTTAGCTTAACTTGAAAGAAAAAGTTTTTGTCGTAGTGTATAAATAGACGAAGTGCAAGATCTAAAAAAAATACCTTTTTTTCTATTGAACACTTTCCTCTTAAATCAATTCCTTCCAAAATAACAGTGGTTAAACGGTGGAAAATGCTAAAAAAGACCTCTTTTTGGGATTTAGCAATAAAAATATTAATTTGTCATAAAACATTTCTGTCCTGTAAACTTTTTTATAATAGCAGATCCTTTCAAGATAACACTCGAAGAACGATTTAAAACACTTAACCCAATCAAAAATATCCGGGCGAAAATCCGGGCATTTGGCCATATTTGTAAATACGGACCAAATTTGCGTGCAAATACGGCCGTATGCCCGGATTTCGCCCGGAGTTCCGCCTGGATATTTTTTACTGGGAAATTATCTAAAAATGACCTTTTTGGCCTTTAAGAATAAAAATATTAATTTCTTATAAAAGTATTACATATAAGTATTACATATAAAAGTTGTAGAGCACAAAAAAATAAAACTTTTCGCGAAGCGATGCAAGATCCGATAGCATTCCAGCGATGCGCTATTCGCTATTCGCTATTCACTATTTGCGCGCTGAAATTCTATCAGGGCAAGCGACAAGGTCTTATTGTTAGTGCGAAGCACTAAGGCCGAGGGACGCGCTAGTTAAAATAAGCAAGCTAATACAGATTATAAATTACATAAATGGATGTAATTAAAAAATTTTTTTTAAATAGTAAAAGTAATAGTTATTTTATTTTAAACTGGTGCTGAGAATTTTAATTGATAAAAATATTCGTCAATATCCTCGACTTTTTAAAACTATATATGGGAGCGTCCACCAAAACTAGCCACAGGGCGCGCGCGGCGCATTTTTCGCATAAAAGGCGCTCTTTTCAACTCGCTCACAATCGAACGGTAAGACTCTTAGAAAAATTCAAAAGTTATATATCGATAGATTTTTTCTCGCTCCTTCTAGTGGTTTAACTATTTTTTCTCTATAATGCTTCTTTAAGGTTGAAAAATTGAGTTGAATATTTAAATCAATTTTTCTAAAAAAATGTATTTTTTTTCGAAATAACTTTTTTTATTCTAAACTACAAGTCTTAAGCTACAAAGGCCCGAAATTTCAGGTTGGAGAATCCAAGTGTTCCTGAGTTATGATATATTAAGTACGACGCCGCGAGACCGTACGCGCGCTCTTCATACTGCGCTCAGACGCCCGATTTTTTATTATGTAACTGACTGTTTAATTTTTATTATTTTTTTTCGCCACTAGAGGGATTTAGACCTTAACAAAAATATCTGTAGCCAAATTTGATCGCCAAGGTTTTATAAGTTCCCACAATTTAGGGATAAAATATTGTCTTTATGAGAACTTATTAAAAACATTTATTATAAAATGTTTGGTTTCAAACAGTGTTGTAATCCGTTTAACGAAGAAAAACATTCACCTAGGCTGAGATTCGTTTCAGAAGAAGTGAAACTTCGGTTTTCATTTTTAAAGGATGCAGATAAAATTTGTGACACTTGCAGGATAAAATGTCATGCACAATCCAAAGTAGAAAATGAATTATTATCGAAAGAAGAATATTATGAAATTGTTAGAAACTTACGGCAAAAGATTAATGATGAGAAAGTAACAAATAAAGAAAAGTTATTACTTTTACAATTACTTCCTAAAAATTGGAGTTCTTGTAAAGTTGCTGAATTTTCGAACACATCTCGTTGGCTAGTTGAAAAATGTAAATTATCAGATAATAGAATATCCCAGTCATCAGAAAAAAGAGGGAATATGCAATTATCAAATGAAACTTTGAATGCAGTGAAACTTTTTTATGAAAATGATGACAATAGTAGAATTATGCCCGGTTATAAAGACAACAAGTGCATAAAAAATGACGATGGATCAAAGAGCTATATTCAAAAAAGATTTGTTTTGTACTATCTCCGAGAATTATACTTGATATTCAAAGAATTGCATCCTTCATTAAAAATTGGGTTTAGAAAATTTACTGAATATCGTCCTCAATATTGCGTTTTATCTGGGGCTAGTAGTACACATTCTGTATGTCTTTGGGTTTACCATCAAAATATTAAATTTCTATTAGCAGGTTTGAAAAATTCTGGAATTTCTTTTGACAAAATGAGTACTTACAAAGACTGTATAGCAGAAATAGTTTGTAAAAATCCTACTTCAGAGTGTTATTTAAATAAATGTCAGAATTGTCCTGGTATAGAGCCATTAAAAAAGGATTTACAACTATTTCTAGAAAGCTCTGATATTAATAAAATAAAATTTCAAATATGGCAGACTACCGATAGATCAACATTACAAACATAAATAGTTCCTAGTATATCATTTATTAATATTTTTTTTCCTATTTTACATAAAGTTATGGCTCATTCTTTTATTTCTAAACAACAATCTACTCATTTTCAAACCCTTAGAGAATCTTTATCCGCAGGAGAATTCTTAATTTCTTTAGACTTCTCAGAAAACTATGCTTTTATTGCCCAAGATGCAGCTCAATCTGCTGTTTTTTTTATTATAGAGGACAGGATTCAAAAATTCAGCATAAGAGCATAGTAGTTTTTTCAGATAATTTAACTCACGATGCGGTAGCAGTTAATTGTATCCAAAATATTATTATAAATTATCTCAAAAATTCTTACAATTGTGTCAAAAATGTTATTTATTTTACTGATGGAGCAGCGCAGCATTTTAAAAATAAATACAACTTTCAGAATCTCCTTCATCATTATGAGGACTTTTCTGTCGAAGCAGAATGGCATTTTCATGCCACCGCGCACGGAAAAAATACATGTGATGGCATCGGTGCTTCTGTCAAAAGTAACGCCAGACGGGCCAGTTTGCGTAAAGTAAATGATAATTACATTTTAACAACCCAAGATCTTTACAATTGGGCAAGCAATTATTTTAAAAATATTGTTTGTTTTTTCTCATCAAAAAATGAATATTCATTAACCTTTGAAAAATTAAAACAATGATTAGAATAGACAAAAATAATACCAGGAACACAATTGATTCACTGTGCTAAATTATTAGCGGATACCAAAAGATTAGATATCGCAAATATTTTATCTTCAATTAATACATATTCAAATATATATTTTTTGACCTGCATTTTTTGCTAACAAAATAGATCAATTGATAGGTAGTTGAGTCGGGCGACGAGTCGAGAGCACCTACTTTCGATACTTTCTACTACTCTCTACTACTCTTTACTACTCTTTACTACTCTTTACTACTCTTTACTACTCTCTACTAGTCTTGCTACTCTCTACTACTCTTTACTACTCTTTAATACTCTTTACTACTCTTTACTACTCTCTACTAATCTTGCTACTCTCTGAAACTCCGCTTACTCACGCGCACTCAATGCATTTCGCGTATACTATTTGCTCTTCCGGCGAGACTACTACGATTGGAAAGCGTAGCGACTAATACTTAAGAGTAGTAGATAGTAGATGAATTCGCTGCTCAGTATTTTGTAAGTATTTGTATATGAAGCCCCTCGGATAAAGTCGTTCAAATTTTTTCTGACCTAATATCATCTTAGAACGTTTTTCGTTTCTCCTCTACTCTTAAATGATATAATTATTTATATTACAAAAGCGTTATTCAAGTTGCAAAACAAAATTCCATGATTACATTTACCTTCGCATGTAAAAAATTTACTATATGTCATTGAAATATTTAATTATTTATTAAATAGTTTTTATAAAATTATTATTTCAGTATTAATTTTACATGTTTATTGGAGTAAAATATCATTTTTAAGATAAGTACATTGAGAAAAAAAATTATAAAAAAAAATTATCGGTGAAGAGATTCCTGCCCTTGTGGCGTATATTGGCAAAATGAGAATCCACGCACTTTAATGCTCTCGACTATCCCTTATAATGGGTATTACGGTATAAAAATTATATATAAACATGACACCCCCTCCTCGGGCTTAGTATTGCTTAAATCAGCATAGTTTTGTTTTCCTATATATTTTAATTGGCCTTTTGTAAATTGCTTAGGCAATGACCAGTGGGACTTCATTCGATATTGCATTCATGAATTCTTTTCCCGTCTACGTAAATCCGTTTTTCGGATGACGGGATTAGAATCCACGACCACCTGGGCAACCTTGTATTGGCAGGAAAGCACATTACCCACCAAGGCAACGACGAGCAGTGGACCTTACTAGGAAAGGTCCATTTTTTCGGCTCACGAATTTGTCTACAGCTTTGGAATATGCTTTCTGACACCAAATTATGAAGAAAGCCAAAGCAGTACGGTCTAATATTGGAATTTTCCGAAGTTATGAGCGCCTATACTCCTATTTTGAAAAAACTGAATAAAAATCCATGTTATTATTATTGTTCTTACCTCAGCTTGTGAATCCATCAGAACAATCTTGTACATTCAAAGTAAAAGTAGAAAGAAGGAACTTTAATTTACGACTTGTAGCGTACAAAAATATTATTTTTTTGCAAAGTTGTATAAGATTAAAAATAGTTGTAGAATTAATGCAAAAAAGTCTATCAATCAATATCATTGATTTCTTATCAGCTTTTAGGGTTAATTTTTACTTAGTTTCAATCTTCTATAACTGTGTAAAAAATCAATATTTTTATACGCTATAAGTCTTAGATTAAATCTCATTCTTTCCTCTTTCACTTTGCATGTACGAAACTGTGCTAAGGATTCACAAGCCGAGTTATAAACAATAATAGTAACATATATTTTTATTCAATTTTGTCAAAATAGGAAATACGATTATAGTCGCTAGTAACTTCGGAAAATTCAAATATTAAACCGTACTGCTTTGTCTTTTTTCATAATTTGGCGTCAGAAAGCATATTCCAAAATTTTAGCCAAATTCATGACCAAAGAAGTGGAGCTCTCCTAGTTAGTTTAAGAAAGCTTCAATAATTTATCATGCTTCATACTGCAAATTTACAAAAAATTTTAATTTAAAATTAAAGGTAGATGCATATATCTTTTTACATTCCTGTATTTTTCTCATACAAAAGTGATTTATTATTATACTTGAAAAATTTAAATATTCGATCAATTTTATTCCAATTTCGAGATAAATATAATATTACATATATTTTTGAAACTAAAGGTACGTGTAAGTTTTCCATAGTTTAATAAATACACTAATATCTTGCTTATTGAATAATTTATTAAATAAAATGAAAAATAACGAATTTTCAACGTAATAATAGATAGAGAAAGTTAATTGTAAAACAAAAAAAAATAGACCTAATGTAGGATCGAATACGCACTTTCTGCCTTTTTGAGGCCCTCCCCTCCGACAAACTCAAGGCCTGCATGTCACTGATCAGCACTGGGCTCTATTACTTCGCAGAATTGGCTTGCCCGGACAAGTAAGCTTCACTAAATTGTATTCACTATAAGCGGGCGAGCTATCTTCAATAATTAGTATTCGCTATAAGTCTATGTTTATGTGAGAATATGCTCATAGCAAATACTGATAAAATATATGCTATAAACGCATGCATGAAATTATTTGTATATAAAAATTAATAATTGTTTAATTAATTAGAATATTAAATAATTTTTTATTACTATTATATAAAAAAATATTATTTTAAAGTTGTTTTGCTATAAATAATGTGAATATAATAGATTGTAATTGAATTAATTAAAGAAAATATGTATTTTATTCTCACTTTAATCTACCTTTTGCATATTATGTTCTTTATGCTAGACTCATCAAACAATTGCTATAAAAAAATAATTTTAACCATGCGTTTATAGTACATATTCTATCAGTATATCAATAGTGATGGAGATCAATAAATTTAATTGGACTGATAATTATATATAATATTAAAGAGGCGGAAAAAAATAGTCATGGTCGAGATTTGAGCCAGAACCCTGCAAAAAGTTAGTATTGTTGCATAACGCCTTAGCCCATATGACTGATATCAAGATTATTTTAAAACTGTCTAAAAATCGCATTTGTTCGTTGAGTCTAATGACGCCAAACTAGTTTAAATATATTGTAATGTAGTGCTGTTACCTATTGCAAGTCAACTAGATGTTCTGAATATACAAAATTTCCGTTAATTTGTGAAGTCGGCGAAAATCTGACTTCCTTTTCGTGTATTCAATTGAGATCGAGTTAATCGAAGTGATATATCAGGATAATCTTGAACGCTTTCGGCTACTCAGTAAGAGCCGGAAAATGTCTCGCACGACCGCGGCGGTGGTTGGCAGATCTTGGATTAGGGAAAAAGGCGAAAGAATATCTTAAATAAATCAATGATCATTTAATAATAAGCGTTGTATATTGAATCGAATAAAATGAATACAATAAAATCAGGCAAAGCTGATGTAAAATCTCGAGGAAACCTAACAGGTGAACATGTTCACTTGTCGCGTATTGGACAGAGAAGCCCTGAATTAATTAAAATTGATTCCTTTCGACGGAGATTTACGATTTTTAGGTCGGTTGAGTCCAGTCGCACGTCCTGTTAGCGGGCAAAGAAAAGAGATCGAACACTGTCAGATCTTTTTTACACTTCGAGGTCACTATCACTGATACATAGCACTTGTGGCAAACAGCGCACGGCGTACGCCTCCACAGATAATCGGAATTAAAAGCTCGACTCGTCGCTGCAGTTTAGCGCGACGAGGAGATAAGGTTTCAGGTTTAATCACCTTTTAAAAACGGATTTAATCTTGTTTCGCTCGCCAAAAATAATCAGCCCTACAATAATTACTCTCTCTCTCTCTCTCTCTCTCTCCCTCCCTATTTATTTTTAAATGTTTGTAAGATAGATATTGACTGCTTTGTAATTTTATTTATTTGTATTTTTAATTGAAGACGCTCTGTGATATTACTTATAAGGTTTGAGACATATTTTAAGACTGATTCTGAGACTGATCAAGTTATTATGCCTGTGATATCATAGAAAGATTGAATACAATTTCCTATAAGACTGATAAAACGTATTATTGTAAAAGTTATTATCTGAAATGTATTGTTATATTCGATTGTTATGTCATTTTTGTATACTTATACAAATAAAAGAATATCTATCTGTCTATCTATCTCTTACTCGCTAGCCGTAAAATCAGTATTTGACGGTCCGCGACACACGGCGAGAGCACACGTGTTGATTTTATACAACATATCACAATATGTTATCTTCAAGCTTGCTGGACGTTTAATTGCTTTAATTTAATGGAACATATAAAGAACAATCATAGTTTACCATATTTATAATAAATTTTGCTGCGTATTAGAATCCAAAGTTGATATGCATATATTATAATGTTATACATCGGTACAACGTTGTAGCAACGTTGTGGAGATTTTCCACCAATTTTCTGTCTGTAGTATCACAACGCTTCTACAGGTTTGATACAACGTTCGTGGGATACCCAAGAATATTTCACTATTTTGCACAACGCTACAGCGAGGTTTCCCCAACGTTGTATGGACAACGGAAAAAGCGGACATTAACAAGGTTGTTACAGCGTAGCAACAACTGTACTTCACAACGTTGTAACGTTGCGCGGTCAACGTATTGCGCTATTAGAAAGAACTTACCGGGAAACTAACTGTAATTGATGTAGAACTAACTGGAATTGAATCAAAACTTACTATAATTGAACCGAAACCTACCGGAGTTAAAGCGGATTTTACCGAAATAGAATCAGAGCTAACTAGAATTTAATCGAAAATGATCGGAATTAAATCGGATTTATTTCTAAAGAAATATCAATTTTTCCACGACTAGAAAAAGACTTACCCTCTTAACCTCTCTCAATTTACCATATATTCACCAAAATAACCTGCTATGATGAAAATGTGGAGAAAATTGATAGAACATATAATTTTATTCAGCGTCCTCAAAAACCCTAGTAAACCGATTTGTTCCTATTTCGAGGCTTTTTTCGTATTTTTTTCCGCCATATTGGATCCGCTATCTTAAATTTTTTGAAAATCTGCCTATGGATTCGTAATCAGCGACCACAAAAATCTCCGTCTATATCTCTTGAGGTATATTGAACGGGAAAAATATACGTTCTATTAATATTTTCTACATTTTCATCATCGCAGGTTATTTTAGTGAATGTCTGGTAAATTGAGAGAGATTTTGCACTAATTTGTGAGCCACTTCGTGGACTTATGAATGAGTAGACTGACTATTCCTTTTTATCGACAGGTCAGGACCATAGCACGTAAGCCGAGAATCTCACGCCGGGGCTACAGGCTGGCACTGTTTACGGTGAAGTACGCGTTCTCAGTCTTAAAGCTCATACATCGCAACTATCAATTGCTGCGCTAGCAAGCAGAATGAGGGAGATGGCATGATATGTTCTAGACGCAAGTCGCGTCGGGCCTCATGACTGGAGAGGCTAACAGCAAAGCATGCTCCCGTGTTGAAAGGCTTCGTGCATCATCTTAAATTCTCAACTGTTTTTAGGATTCTACACGCCTTCCAGATCTACTGAATCAAGTAGAACGATTTTTTATGAATTAGGATGCCTTACGAATTTGTAAATTTTTTCATTCGTGCTCCGAGAAAAGCAACACATTTATATCGGTTGTCTATTTTTACCAAAATTACCTTATTATTATTCACGTTCTTTTCAGACATTAATGTAATTTTCAGTTAGTTACATGTATAAAAATGTACTTTATAATTTTGAATATGGAAGCATCCAAAAAAGCCAGCTAGCCAGCGATCGGGCGCTCTGTTTGAGTCGCTCATAAGCAAATTGTAAAATCTCCAGAAAATACAAAAAAAACATTGATAGACTTTTTCTCCCTCTTTCTAATGATCAAGTTATTTTTCTCTCATAATGCATTTTAGCAAGAAAAAATTCTGTCATATGTTTAGAATAATTTTTAAAAACTCAGTTTCAAAATACCTAAAAATTCAAGCTGTTATTGTTGTTTGTTATTCATCATTTACTGTAAATACATAAGATTAGCTTTTGTATAACTTCTACAAATCTGAAGTACAGACTTGCAGGCTACAATACTGAAACGGCTAGATTTTAAATGCATTTAGATAAAAGAAATCGAGGCGCTATCGAGTTCAGAATTTTAAAGGGATAAAATTAATGTTGACTATGCTTGACCTTTTTATATATATTATTTAAAACCTATACCTTTACATCTAATACCCGATGCTCTCGTTTTGAACATTTTAATGGTAAAAAGAGTTCCCTGATCGTTACATTGTGGACTCAAAGTAGATGCAGTAAAAATTAACCAAACCCTAGGTTTATTCATCCGATAACCCGATTCTCTGTAGTTAAGTATTTTAAAGAGAAAAACATTCTAGACTATCCTGGACCTTCTTACAACTTACATTTTAATACCAGTCCTCTTGAACTAAAAAAAAAGATTCTTGACTATCCTCGACATTTGTAAAACTAATTATTGAAATCGTAAGCTTTTACACGTAATAACCCGATGTTTTTAAGTTTTGCATTTTATCCTGAAAAATATTCTTTTACAGTCACACTTTAAATGCAATTAGATGAAAAACATTAACTATATCTAAGCTCTTTTGCCATACACCCGGCCTTATTAAAAAATGGTGAATAATATGTATGTTACATTTTTAACAGAGAATTAGTTGCTATGCTAAAATATTTTAAAATATTTACAAGCCAACAGTACATTTAAGTTGCTGGTAGTTACAGCATAAGTCGAAGCCTACTTTTAAATTATTTTTCTTTTTTATAAATATAGTATATAAATCTACACTTCATTTAACTATATTTAAAGGCATTTATTCAGTTAACCTATTTTTTCGTAAATATGCTCAACTTGGAAGTCTCGGGTTATAAGGTCTAGGATTTACTTTATTTTTTATGTAATTGCATTTCTAATCTGTCCGTCACACTGTCTTTTCTCGCAATAAAATACTCAACTCGAGAGCATTAGTGGGCTATCGTCTGTCAGGACCGAGATAGGTGATATCGATCGCGTTCGAGGCATTCGACAGCGTCCAGTCAGCTAAATCCCCTGATCCTGGATCAACGGTTCATTAAATCAGCTGCCGAGCAAGAAACTGTAACATCCACCCTCTTCACCAAGCCGACCCGGGACTGTTGTGCACATTACTTCGGGCCTGCCGGCGTGTCTAGGTGCTACGTCAATCACATCTGTCTTGTTTGTCTTTATCTATTCTCCGTTTGTTGCGTCAGTCGTCGAGGCAGTTGTCACTCTTTTTGCCCTGTAGGACTTTAGTCACGTATCGTGTTATGTCATCCCATGTCTGTTTGCTGTTTAGCATGAGTATCACGACGTTGTCTGGTGTCATGTATCCTGTCGTCGTCTGCAGTTTCTGTTTCTCGGCTGTCTATCGTGGTCACACGAAGAACATGTGCTTGGCGTCGTCCCTGTAGTGTCCGCAGTACCTGCAACACGGGGTCATCACCTTCCCCATCCGATGCAGGTAGTGTCGGAAGTACCCGTGTCCTGACAGGAGCTGGGTTGAGTAAAAATTTACGTGGCCCGCTCCCCTCTCCGTCCAGAGTCGTACGTCCTATATTAGGCGTCTCGTCCACTTGTCTTTGTCACTGTTAGTCCAGCGGGTTTACTAGTCTGCCATTGTCTCTGTACGGGCGTTTGTGGCGGCTCTCACTCTCCCCTTTTCACTACTCGTATCGTAGATCTTCTGTCGCTCTATAGCTAGGAGGTCTACGAAGACAACCCCGGCTATCACAAGTGCCGCCGCCTCGGAGACGGTGCGGTACGTGGACGCGATTCGCAAAGCCCCGTTCTTTGCACCGCCGTGATCTTCTTACGGTACTTGTCCACCGCATGGCGCCTGCCCATATCTCAGCCCCGTACCGAAGCATCGAGTGGGTCACCGCCATGAGGTGTGTTTGGTTCCGGTCTCAGTGTGTTTGGTTCCGGTCCTGTTATGTTTGCCATGAGGCAGGCGAGCACTGCCGTTTTCGAGGCTGCCCTCTCAGCAGCGCTTCTGATGTGGGGCCAGAAGGTCGTCCTCGCATCCAAGGTTACCCCGAGATATTTGGCTTCCCCACCTGGACGCACGAGCGACCCGCCCACCATCATGGGAGTTGTCGTATCTATCCTTTTTTTCGTCAAGTACAGTAAATTCCGTCCGGACCGGCGCCTTCCCACTCACAAGTTGTGCCACAGCCAGGCTGAGCTCGCTTGCGGTGAACTCCGGTACCTCGTCGTTGTCGACCTCATTCCCGTCCACACATGTACTAGGTGGATCGGGAAGAGTACATTGACTATTCTGTCCATCGTTTGTTCGTCTCTGATAACGGTCGGCCCGTTCCGACCCAGGTTGCGGGTAACAATCTTGTAGCCCATTCCCCGGGGGCCGAGTCCGTTTACTGTCGTTGATCTCACGTCTTAGTCTTCATCGTGCAGCTCGGTATGCCTCCGAGAGAATCGTCGAAGTTGTTGCATCGCGAGACCTTTGGACTTTCCGTCGGAGCCGCAGGCATCGACGCCTGAGGCGCGCGATGTTTTCTGTCCACCAGGATACCGGACCTTTGTCGCATCTAGTGCGTTTCCGAGGCATGGAGGCGTCACGTAGCCGTTTCAGGAGCCCCGTTGTGTCCTCTGCCAGCTTCTCTACTCTGTCCTTACGCGCGATGTCCCCAGGGATCAACGTCACTGGCTCCGGTTCACGGTCTAATTGTGACATTAGTCTGTCAATGTCTAGTCTTTTGAGGTCCCATCCTATCGGGGGACCAAGGGTCCTCTTATTTGTTCGCGTCTTGTGCGTCACTTCAAAGATGATGTACTGATGATCGCAGACCGTGTAGTCCTCGAAAACCCGCCATCTCCTGACTCTCGGTATAAGTCTGTCTATCACGAACGTCACGTTCGGAATGGATGATCCGAAAACAGGTCTTCTGTATGTTGTCATCCGTCCCTCGTTTGCCACCGTTAGATCTAGCGTAGCTACCGTCTCCAACAGTAACCGTCCGCATCTGTTCATCGTGTTCATGCCCCACTCGATGGCCCTGGCATTGACGTCGCCCGCGAGAATTATATCGTCGGTGAGGTACCTTAACTTATCCTCGAGAGCCGTCACTTTCCGTTCAAACTTCGCGGCGCTACAGTTCAGGGTGAGGTACATGCTGACGTAGGTCACGTCAGTCACCCTCACCCACACGAAATCTTCGTCCCTCCTGTGGTATAGAATTGGCGACGCTGTACCCAGCCCCCCCCCCCCCCCCCCCCCCCCC